>JAODAL010008148.1:0-120023 GCA_025379985.1 Phyllomedusa bahiana | reverse complement strand
CTGACTGAAACGGTTTTCCTTTTTAAAAATTGTTTTTTATTGTGTAAAAGCAGAAAAATAAAAAAAATATACAAATTTGGTTCACGTAATCATAGCCCTGCTGAGTAAAGAAAAGAATGTATTTTCCCGCACGGTGACCGTGGGTGTTTTTTTCCAGGTTTCCTTTTAAAAATTAAACCTTTCAGAAAAATTACAGTTTTTTGGGAAAAAAAAATTACTTTTTTAAATTTTTTCACAGCTTAACACTAAAAAAAAATTGTAAAAACACCTGGATATATTCCTTAACCCCTTACCGCCGGAGCCGGGTTTTGGGCCCTCTCTGACAGAGCCTTTTTTTTGAAATCTGTAAAATTTCATTTATGTGAGAAAAACTTTTTGACACTTTAACCTACCAATGTATTCAGATTTTTGTTTCCTCGTTTACACTTTGGTATAAGATAGTAAGAAATTTGGTCCAAAAAATGTTGTTTATTTGTGAAAAATATAAATTTTTGGTGAAAAAGTGAAAAATTTCCCAATTTCAACTTAAAAAAATTTTGCATGAAGACAAATAGTTATTCCACTCAAAATATTTTATAACTAGCATCTCCCCTATGTCTGCTGTATTTGGATCTTTTTTTAAATGTTTTTTTTTTTTTTACAAATTTGGGGGGCTTAAAAAATTGGGGTAATTTTCAAATTTTCAAGAAAATTTGTATAAAAATATTTTTAGGGCCCAGTCCATTTCAAACGTACTTTGATTGACCGTATTTTTAGATACCCCCATAAATGCCCCCATCTAAGAAACTCCCCCCTTAAAGTTTTAAAACAGCTTTTAAAAAAAAGTTTTATTAACCCATTGGTGTTTCACAGAAATTAAAGCAAAGTGGAAGGAAATTTCAAAATTTTCATTTTTTTTGCAATTTTCAATATTTTGCTTTATTGACAAGAAACGGAAAATGTAAACAGGGAAATGCAAATTAATATTGATTCCCCAGATTCTCCCCGTTTTCAGAGATATCCCAATGGGCCCCTGTGCATTATTTGGCTCAACACAAGCCCCAAATAGGAGGGACCTACTGATTTGGGGGCCTTTTCAATTTCAATTACAATTTTATTTGGGGGGCCATTTCAGGTTTGCGGAACCCAAGGTTCCAAAACTAATAAACCCCCCTAAAAAGACCCCATATTGGAAAAAACCCCCCCTTACGGAAATATATCCAGAGGTGTAGTGAGAAAAATCTACCCCACAGCGTTTCAAAAATTTTTTTTTAGCGTTCGGCTCTGAAAAAAAAAAAAATAAAAAAATTTTTTTCCAATAATCGAATTTTAGCTGAAAATTTTTTAATTTTTACAAAATTTTGGGAAAAAAACCCCCAAAAAATTGTGTTCCCAAATTTTCTTCCAATTCGGCATACCCTACATGTGGGTGTAAACGGGCTTTTGGGCGCAGGGCAGGGGGTACAAAGAGGAGTGTATTTGGCTTTTGGCCCCAAGATATTGGGGGGGCCCATGTCGCTCTCCAAACCCCCCAAAGTACTAAAAACAGGTGAAACCTTTCCCAAAGTTGCTCCATTTGGATTCAAGCCCCTCGGGGATCTCCCCCTAAGGGTGTATTTTGATTTTGGGGTGCACAGGTGTTCCGTATTTTTTTTTTAGCAGGGCCAGGGGAAATGGAGGGGGGAAACGCATTTTCCGCCATTGTTTTTGGGTTTCATTTTTCCCAGTTTTTCGCCATACGGGATAAATGAGGGGATAATTTTTACTATGGGGGTCGGTACTTTTACAATGATATAAATTTTATATAGTTTTTTTATGTTTATTATTTTTAACAATAAAGCGAGTTTTTAAAAATTTGCGTTTTTAAGTTGTGTTTTTTACAGCCATCTTCTTTAATTTTTTGGGCATATGGAGCTCTTGTGGGCTTGTTTTTTACAAGAGACTTGATTTTTTATTGATACCATTACGGGGGGGATATGATGTTTTTGATCCTTTTATTAAGGTTTTTGTGAAGCATTTTGTAAAAAAACAGCAATCCTGGTAGTGTTTTTTATTTTTTTTTTTTACAGCGGTCACGTGGGGTATAAAGAAATGATGTTTTACTCAGCAGGGTTTAAAAATTACAGCGAACCCCAAATTTGAATTTGTTTTAATGTTTTACTGTTTTACACAATAAAAACACATTTATCTGAAAAGGGAAAAATTGTGCATCACCGCATCGAGAGTTTAACTTTTTTATTTTTTTGTTTTTTGGAGCTGTATAGGGGCTTTTTTTTTTTCGGAATGAGTTACGTTTTTAAATTGTAATATTTTTTGGGGCCCAAACTTTATGACGCTTTTAAATCTGTTTTTTGGAAGGTAGGGGGAAAAAATACGCAATCCAGCGTGTTTTTTTTTTTTTATTTTTTAATAGGGTTCACCGTGCAGTATCCGTGACAAGTTAGTTTTTTCTCTTTGGGTTGAGACGATTACGGGATCCCAATTTATGTAGTTTTTTTTTTTTGAAAGCAAATTTTTTTTAAAAAAAGTGTTTTTATTGTTAAAACAATATTTATGCATCGCTACTTCTAAAAGCCAGAACTTTTTAATTTTCCCCTATACAAGCTTGTAAGGGCTTTTTTTTTTTTTGGGATGAACGATTTTAATTGCATCACTTTTATGTTATATGATTTTATGATTACTTTTTACTCCATTTTATGTGCTGCGGGATGAACAAAAATCGCTATTTTGTGACTGTTTTTTTGGGGGTTTTTTTTTATGGCGTTCACCGTACGAGTTAATTTAAAAAAGAATTTTTAGGGGGGGGTCGCTACACACGCGGCGATACCAAAATGGGTATTTATTTTTTTTTGATCTTTTTTAGGGGTTTGGCGTTGAAAGGGAAAAGGGCGATGTACTGTTTTTATTTTATTTTTTTGTGTTTGTGTTTTACTTTTTTACACTTTTTTTTAACTTTTTTCATTTCTTTTTTTACACTTTTCCCCCCAGGTGGGTTTTCATAACGATCGTCAGTCAATTTCATGCAATAGGAGATCAGCATACATTTTTTTTGTGATCCCGGTTCCATGGCAACTGTCTTTTTAAAAGCTGCCACAAGCATTGTGGCATCGTGACCACCAACAACCCGGATGCTTCCCTTTTCAGCATCCGGGGCTGTCTGGTTGGGGGACCGGAAAGGCCTCCAGCGCCGTACTTCCCAGATCCGGGGGGCAGAGGACTCACCCTGCCGCCCGCCCGCTTTTCGCAAACCCCACGATGTCGCGACATCGGGGGGTTTAAAATCCCCCCCGGCCGAGCACACCCGGCCCGTGGGGGGAATGCGGCATGATGCCAGCGGTAATATACCCCTGGTTCCATGGCATTTGCGTCTCCGCTTGTGAGCGCGCAAATCCGCTTTACTACTCATACGGGAATTTGCGGGAAACCCCTACCCCACATTGCGTATGAGTCGACAAATGTCGGGAAAAGGGGTTAAAAGGGTTGTCTCGCTACAAGAATTCTTTTTAAATTGAAGGAACACAAAAAAAGACATTTTCCAAATTATTGCTTTGTTCCCTGTTTTCCCTAAAGGGGATACAAGTGAATTTATGACCCCTGGCTATTTCAGTTTCCCCCAAACTGCCTTAAACAATTTCCCCCCTGCTGTTTGTTCTATGAGATAGCAAGAGTGATGTCATCACAAGGTCATGGCGTGTCCTTGCTGCTGAGCATAAAAAAATTTTATTTATTAAAAAAACGCCTGTAATTAGGGCTTTTGTTTGGGGGGGCAGATAAAATCCCGTTATAGTTTTAGAAGAATCTGATCTAATTAGCAACTGAAAGCACAGCACAGCCCTGTACAAGCACAAGCTGTATGCAAATTAGTCAGTCTGAACCAGGAAAAGTGGCAAAAGTATTTCTTTAATGCATCCTTTGAAACTCTGTAGGGAGACAACCCCTTTTAAAGGGGGTGTAGTTTCCAATATGGGGTTTTTTAGGGGTGTTTTTTTAAATTTTAGAACCTTAGGCGTCTGCAAACCTGAAATGGTGCTAAATAAAATTGTAATAAAAATTTGAGACCCCAGAGTCCAGTAGGTGCTCCTCCTACTCTGGGGCTTGTGGTTGAGCCAAATCGCGCACTAGGCCCACATATGGGATATATCTGAAAATGGCACAATCTGGGGAATCAATATTAAGTTGCATTTCCCTGATCACATCTACCGCGTTCTTGTGAATAATGGATAAAAATTGAAAATCTGCAAAAAAAGTTACATTTTACCTCCACTTTGCTTTAATTCCTGTGAAACACCTAATTGGTTAATAAACTTCCTAAACACTGTCTTGAATACTTTAAGGGGTGTAGTTTCTTAGATGAAGTCACTTATGGGGGGTATCTAACATTCAGGCCAATCAAAACAGTTAGAATGGACTGGTCCCTAAAAAAAATGCATATTGCAAATTTTCTTGGGAAAAAGTGAAAATCATACTAAAATTTTTTAAGCCCCCTAATGACGTAATACAAAAAAGACATTTAAAAAAAGTATGCCAACCTACAGTAGACATACGGTTGATGCTAGTTATAAGCTATTGTTAGTGGAATAACTATCTGCCTTACACACAGAAATTTTTGAAGCTTAAAAATGGTTACATTTTTAAAATTTTCCACGATTTTTTTGATATTTTTCACAAATAAACAACGGCTTTTTGGACAAAACTTTCTTACTATCTTAAAGCACAATGTGTCACGAGAAAACATTCTCTGAATCACATGGATAGGTTAAAGTGTCAAAAAGTTATTCTCCCCATACATTAACACATGCCAGATTTAAAAAATGGGACTCTGTCAGAGAGGCCAAAAATGGTTCCGGCGGTAAGGGGTTAATAATAATAATAATAATATCTGAAGGCGGTCTTTTAAAATCATAATAAGTCTTACACCCCACTCTGTCTCTTTAAGCTGTGGGTGGCTCTATAACAGTGATTATTATATTTAGCTTCTCTATAACTAGGTGAGCCATATGGGTATGTTTACACGGCGCGCATTTCGCCGTGTATTTAATCTTTAATACGGATGAAATGCGCGCATGGAGAGCAGTGTATTACGCCTCACCTCCCCTGGCGTACACTCTTATCGTATTGTACGCTGGGGGAGAGAAGTGACAGGTCACTACATCGCAGCATTTACGCGCCGCTGATAATAGAATTGAATGGTCAGCACGTGCCTCTGAACCCCCCAGCATACTGCGCCATGTACAGTACGCGCCCCAGCATGCCATGAGAACATACCCTTACACTGAGCTAATCTTTAGTAAATTAAAGGTACATGTACTGTGAGGACTGAAAACAACTGCCTATCTGTAATCTTGTTAGAGATTATTCATTTGCTCCAGACTGAGTGAGTGAGCTCCATCAATCAGGGCCTGGACAAGGCATTTTGGTGCCCTAGGCAAGTACAGCCAATGGCGCCCCCTCGGTCCCAAAAAAATTGCACCCCCCTTAATTCCTCTCGCCCCTGCGCCAGGCCCTCTCTCCCTCCCTGCGCCAGACCCTCTCTATCCCCCTGCGCCAGGCCCACTCTCTCCCCCTGCACCAGGCCCACTCTCTCCCCCTGCACCAGGCCCACTCTGTCCCCCTGCGCCAGGACCTCTCTCTCCCCCTGCGCCAGGCCCTCTCTCCCCCCCTGTGCAAGGCCCTCTCTCCCCCCTGCACCAGGCCCTCTCTCCCCCCCTGCGCCAGGCCCTCTCTCCCCTCCTGCGCCAGGCCCTCTCCCCCCCCCCCCCCCCTGCGCCAGGCCCTCTCTCTCCCCCTGCACCAGTCTATCCCCTGCACCAGTCTGTCCCCTGCACCAGTTACTCTCTCCCACTTAGACCATACATGTCAACTTTTGAAAGTAAAAAAGCAGGAGATTTGAAGGCGGCGTGGGTGCGCCAAAAATCTGCATATCCACGCCCATCTTGCATGTAAGCCACGCCCCCTTCGAAAAAGCCACCCCCTACTCCACCTAACTGTGTAATGGCTCTGAAGAAAGCTAAATTTAGGGTTTTGGCGTCACCCAGCTTCCCTGGACTGTTGGATGGTCTATTCAGCATCCAGGATCGCTGGGAGATACCACCAAACTGTGCCCCAATAGGTAGGTATCTCGGTGGCCTATTTGAACCTTATAACCAGGTAGTAGCCTCCTGTAGCCTGGTTAATGCCCCTTCTAGCCAGGTAGCTGTCCCCAATAGCCAGATAGTGCCCTTACAGTAGTAGTGCCCCTTACAAGCCTAGGTTAGTGCCCGTTACAGCCAGGTAGTGCCTCATAGCCAGATAGTACCCCTTAGCCAGGTAGTGCCTCCATTAGCCAGTAGTGCCCCCAATAGCCAGGTAGTGCTCCCAATAGCCAGTAGTGCCCCATCCACTGAGATGCTCCTTACAGCCAGATAGTTCCCCCAATAGCTAGGCAGATGCCCCCTTTATCCAGGTAGATGTAGATGTCCCCATGAGCCATGCAGATGCCCCTATGAACCAGGCAGATGCCCCCTTTATCCAGGTAGATGCCCCCATGCCAGACAGATGCCCCCTTTATCCAAGCAGATGGCCCCCATGAGCCAGGCAGTGCCCCTATAGCTAGTAACAATAAAATAATAAAACCTACTTCACACTCCTCCCCTCACAAGCACTCAGTCACTGCACACACACCCCTCTCCTCACAGGCAATCAGACACCCCCCTCCCCACACATACAGCCATCCCTGCACTCACCTGTCCTGCTGGCATCCTAGTTCTTTAAACTCGGGGAAAGGGGGCAGAGCTTCGCAGCTCCCACTAAGCCCCACCCCCTCCCCCGCAATGCTCTCGCAGCTTCCTCTGAAACTAGGAGAGCATTGCAGGACAGCGGTACAGGACAGAGGCTGTAGGGCAGCGTCAAGAGACGCTGCCCGATGCCTCTGTACACAGATAACCTCCAGCTTCTCTAAAGAGGCGGGAGGTTAAGCCACCCAATCGGGGGGGCGGGACACGGCCCCCATTAGCGAGAGTGACCCGCCAAAACCGGGAGGGTTGGCAACTATGATTTAGACGCATCATTGTTACTAAAAACACTCCTACAAAACCAAGACCCAAAACTATTACTACTTAAGGATCAAATAATCCTGCCAGACCCTGACCAAACGCGACCACAACATGTGACTATCAGTTGTACACAGGCTCTGATTACATATACCACCGCCATACAGTGACCATATAGTGATAGATACTAGTTGTATGTAGACGCTCAGCAGAAATATAAGTGATTACAACTGACGTTACATTTAGTGACTCACAGGGAGAACGTCCTTTTCTGATCACGTCCGTTCACTTTCCCTTTTCTTCTCCATCCAGTTCACAGTCCTTCATGCTGATTTCTCTTCTCCCGCCAATACTCGTCCCTGCATATTATGTACACAATATCTTAGAATCCTCACATTTCCATCACTCCTTAATTATAAGGTTACTATGTTCCCCTCATATAGGTAAGCTATAAAGGTCCCTGCAGTTAGACAGGTATATATGATCCCCTCAGATAGAAGCATATAGAAATCCCTGCTGTTAGACAGGTAATAATATGCCGGCCCTCAGATAGGTCGTCTTAGTACGTCCTCTTCAGTTAGGCAGGTATCTAAATATAGGGTCACTCAGGCAGGTAGAAAGATATTAGTGGCGACTCACAGGCAAGCATGAATAGGGCAAACCTCAGGCAGGCATATAGATATAGTGCACTCAGGGCAGGTATATTAGATATAGGGGCATCTCTGTGTAGGTATATAGGGGCCCACAGGCAGGTATAATAGAGTAAAGGTGCACGACTAGGGCAGGTATATAGATATAGAGGCACACAGGCAGGCATATAATAGATATAGGGGGCACGAAGGGGCAGGCAATTTATAGCATATAGGATGGCACAGAGGCAGGCATATATATAGTATAGGGGCACAGAGGTCATTTCATATAATAGATATAGGGTTCACAAAGGCAGGTATATGGTCACACAGGCAGGCATATATAGATATAGGAGGCACAAAGCAGGTTATATAGGGCCAGAGGCAGGCATATAGAGATATGGGAGGCACAAAGGCAGGTATATAGGGGGCCAAAGGCAGGCATATATAGATATAGGTGGCACAAAGGCAGCTATATAGGGGGCCAGAGGCAGGCATATGTAGATATAGGGGGCACACAGGCAAGGTATATATGGGCACAGAGGCAGGCATATATAGAATAGGGGCGACAAAGAAGGTATATAGGGGCACGAGGCAGGCATATAAAGATAATAGGGGGCACAAAGGCAGTATATAGGGGCACAGAGGCAGGCATACATAGATATAGGGGGCACACAGACAAGTATATAGGGGCACATTAGCAGGCAATATAATATAGGGGGCACACAGACAGGGTATGTAGGGGCACAGAGCAGGCTATATAGATATAGGGGCACAAAAGGCAGTATATAGGTGCACTAAGGCAGGCATGTATATAGATATAGTGGCGACAAAGCGATTAAAAATAACAACATTAGTACTCCAGCCTTACCTGCTTCCCCGGCCTGCGCGCTCCTCAACAGGAGGAAGCCCCCATTGCGGGACTCTCCTCCGCCAGCTCCTCGGGCGCACGACCTATGACGGGCTGTGTGTCTGAGGAGAGGCAGCGGCGCGATGAGATCACTTCATCGTGCTGCTGCCTAGCTTAGCCACACAGGGCCGCGGCAGGACCTGGCAGCCCCGCTGTGTGGGAACGTGGCCTAGCGGAAGGATCCAAGCGATCCTCCGGGGAGCCAGTCCGACACTGTCTGTGGAGCAGGGAGCGTGCGCTCTCTGCTCTGCAGAAGCCCTCAGCTGTATGTGTGTCCAGCTGACGCACATACAGCTTAAGAGACCGCCGGTGCTCCAGGCCCATGGCAGCGGCCTGGAACCCGGGAGGTTCGGGGCCCCTGCCTGCGCCCCTTAGAGACAGGCAGAGGTAGGCGCCCTAGGCGATCGCCTACCCCTGCCTACCCGTAGTCCCGGCCCTGTAAGGTTATATGATAGAGGAGAGAAGCTATGCTCTGTGATATATAGGGTTATGTGATGGAAGAGCTCAGCTTCTCTGCTCTATCATATATAATGATCATAATATATTCATACATATTTATTATGTCCCCCTGAAGCCGTCTTTTCTCTAAACTAATTAGCACTAATCTTGCTAATCTTTCTGGGTATTGCAGTTCACCCAGTCCTTTTATTGTTTGTCTTGCCCGCCGTTGAACTTGTTCAATCTCTGCAATGTCTTTCTTGTTCTTTGTTGTCAAAAACTGTACATGATATTTCATGTTTGGTCTGTCGTGGTCGTGAAAACGACAATACCCGGGTCAGCCAGTTACTCTGAATCTCAAATAGCATGTGTGCACTGTGCTAAGAATGACACAGATACAAAGTTCCGTTTCAAACCCAGCTCATGCTCTCACCCTGGTCCATCAGCACTTCCTGGAGTTTTATTATGCGCACAAATATATATATATACAGGAAAGGAAGGGGCATGGTTAAGGCATGGTTATTATTGCAACAAATCAGAAATCTCTGTAGTCCACTTCTGACCAATTTAGGTTTGCCACTGTACAGACGTCATCTCGGGTAGTTTCCTGTAAGTCCTCTTATTTCTGGTAAAACATGTGATTTCCAGTAAATATTTGACGTCATCTGGGTGCGGTACACAGGATGTCGGCGCCATCTTATATTGCATGGTTCCTCATAGCTGAGCAAGTTTAGTAGCAAGGGGAAAAATTAGAATTTGAAAAGTACAAAGGTACAAGCATATAAAAATATACAACACTTATATATATATATATATATATATATATGTATATATATATATGTATATCAGTCTTGACAGGTCTAACCAGTGACTTGTATAATTAGAGTATAATGTTCTCATCGTCTCCATCTATGCCCCTTTTAATACACCCCATATAGACCCTATTGCCTTGGCATCTGCTGCCTGACACTGGCTGCTACAATTATGTTTTCTGTACACTAACGTCCCCAAATCCTTCTCCTTTTCCCTTTTACCCAGATTTTATCCATTCAACAAGTAATCATGGAATGATTTTTTTCCTTCCTGTGTGCATAGTCTTGCATTTAACCATGTTAAACCTTATCTGCTACTCTGCAAACCTTATGTAAGGTCATTAATTAATGTATTAAAGAGAATAGAGCCCAATACTGACCCTTGTGGTACCCCACTAGTAACAGGGATCCAGTCTGAGTGTGTACCATTAATCACCACCCGTTGTTTTCTATCACAAAGCCAGTTACTTACCAACTTGCAAACATTCAATGCCTCACCCCAATCCAGTCTTGAGCTAACCTCCTCATCGAAGCTGATGAGATTAGTTTGACAGGACCGATCCTTCATAAACCTGTGCTGAAATGTCGTTATAAATTTATTTTCAGTGAAACTTATTAGTAGAATGGCAGAACTACAGTAAAGATTGGCAAATGGGCAATTAAAAAGCAGAAAAATAATGGGGTTTATCAAAATCTCTCTCATCTCTCAACATAATATAGAAATTGTGATAAATAGTTTTGTGCTTCGATTTCGGGTCTGGCTGGTTTGGCCTGATCCCAATTTTGATGACAGGAAAATCATGCAAACAATCACCAGTCTATTTCCAGACAGAAAAAAATATATATGTGATCAACAATTGATACACTTCCTTTTTCCTGTCTAGAAAAATGTTCAGGACTGGTAGCCATCATTGGTAAACTTTAGATTGGACCCTATCCAAAATCATAGCATGGACCTGTTTATCACAATTTTTACATTATAGTGATGATTTAGATGAACAGCATTAGAAGTCTACTCTTTGATTGTCTAAAGGAAGAAGTAGAATGTCCAGCTTCTTTAAAAGCCATATTCTTTATTCATAATCCAAGTAGCAACAACATAGATCCAAAACACTCAGGAACACTATAACGCGTTTCAGGCCTGACAGGCACTTCCTCATGACATTCATTAATGCCATGAGGAAGTGCCCGTGAGGTCTGAAACACGTTGGCGTGCTCCTGAGTGTTTTGGATCTATGTTGTTGCTACTTGGAATATGAATAAAGAATATGGTTTTTAAAGAAGCTGGAGATTCTACTTCTTCCTTTATATGAATCAATGCAGTCCTGCAAGTCCGTGCATCTCGAATTCGTTGAGCCGGTAATTCTGTTATCTATTTTGTCTTTGATTGTCTATGTGTTAATCTTTACTGTTCTGCCATTCTACTATTAAACAGAGCTGAGACACTAGTTACTTTGCAAAGAATTGAAAAGCTAAAATTAAACCAGTAAGAATTTTTTTTTTCATTTAATTTACGTAAACAACCCTTATTTTGCAAGCCCTGCCCAAATCCAAAGTGCAACACTGTTGGTGAAGATTTCCACATAGGCAATAACAAAGAGTATACAGTTAGTCTACTTGGCGGTGGACATGTGTATTTCACTGTCTAGAAAAATCTGGCTCTAGTGAAAGCCTGACCCTGCTTACAGTTCCAAGGACAAAATATAACTCCGATCTTGGCTGTTTGACTACTTACTCTTATATTAATTTTTGCTCCTAAAGACGAGCTAAGACTTATTTTTAGGGGATGTCTTGTTTTTCCATCAACAAGAATTCCCACTTATTGTTGAACAAAACATCAATATGTATTAATATATTGTAGTGATTTCATCACAAACATCAGCATAAGCATCCAAACTCTGAATTGCATCAAAAAAATGTAGTATGTCTTATTTTCAGGGGATGTCTTATTTTCAGGGGAAACAGGGTAGATGCTAGGGTCAATGAGATCCAACATCTAGGCATTAATGCAAAAGGGGGCGCACCCTTCCTTCTCCCTATCAGCTCCCCCAAGATGCAAACCAGGGTCTTTAGTCATGGCAGCCTAGAGCTTAATGAATGTACGTTGTATGGGGTGGCACTCAATGCCAGTAATCAGTGATGTGGTGCTGGTCAAAGTAGGTGAATGTAATTTCACCAACAGACGTCAAGAGAAGATAATTGACCGCACACAAAGAAATAATGCAAAAAGTGTTGGTTTTATTATATCCACAGGCTCCAAGAATTATGTACAAAATCCGTGACTTAGTTATGACGTTTCGGTCAGTTTAGACCTTTATCAAATAGTCACTATTAAGCAAACAAAACATAAAAAGAATCATAAACACACAGTGATATATACATATATACAGTGTAATGAAGTGAAAAGTAAACCACAATATGCCATAATGTAATCAGTACCCCAATAAGACAGAATATATACATCGTTATTCACAACTTAAGTACAATGAGTCAACAAACATGTATCCACATCACAATATGGGATCAGGAACCATATCAATGCTAAATATATGCTGAAAGAATCCAGACCTGATGTATACAAAAGACCTGCATATTATACAGAAAGACTAATAAGTATGTTCACCTGTGTACATATAAAGTAATGGCAGGCATTTATTGATAATAACATATACATAAATATATAATGTATATATATATATAGAGAAGGAGCGTTACAGCCATACTATGTAACCCTATTGCACCCTAGACAACTTACCAATCCTGAAAGAGGTAGAGAAGATGAAGTAAAGGGCCGTAGCCCTACAGAAAAGGAGCCTCCAGTTGTAGGAAGGAAGAGTGCTGGTATTATAATGAGCTCTGCGGCCGTATACCCGGAACCGGAAGTCGCCGTATCGCTCTGCATCATATCTGGTAAAAGGAAAGATGGGAGATGTAGTCCGAAAGGGTCACATGCGCATGCGCAATGGCGCAGTGCCGAGATAGAGTGAGCAATAGAGGATAATGATAGAAGATAGAGATAGACACATAATGGGAGATATTATGCAGATAGTAGAGAGTTATGTAAGTAAGTTAAAGACGACTGTAGAGGTAGAAACGCCCATAAAGAGATAGAATGTATAAAACAGTAACTGGAAGGAATCTGAGCATAGATCTTAAGGACAGAACAAGGACAAACAAAGTATGAAAAAGGAGAGAAGAGTAGATTAAAGGAAAAAAGGGGAAAATACAAGCGTGTATAAATAAGTAGTATATAGGTGATAAAATAGAAAAATAAAATGGAACAGGAGAAGTAAAAAAGATGTATGGGGAAAGAAAAAAAGAAAAAAGAGAAAAGAAGAAAAATAAGAGGGAAAAAAGAAATAAAAAAAGAAGAAAAAAAGGAAGGGAAAAAAAGGAAATAGAAATGAAGGTAGGGAACAGAGGACAAAGTATAGAACGTTAGTTTCACTCCTATTGGTCTCTCACCCTGTTGTACATGCTGCCTTATCGTTGCTGAAAGGAAGAAGGAGACATAATATGGTTAGTACAAGAATATAGAGCATAACTTAACCAAACAAGAAATCACACTCCCTATTCAAGCCATTTGGTTGTAATGTATTGAGTCTAAAAACCAGAATGACTCCTCTTTTTTTAAAGTAGTCTAATATGGTTGCCACCCGTTTTGGGTCTCATCCCCTGCTCTAAATTTGAAAACGGATTTGGGGAGATGTTATGCCCTTTACTTCGAGAAAAGACCCGGCCCCGGCACCACGTCTTCTTACACCATATAGAGGATTATGGCTCGAGAGGCGGTCCTTCATACGTTGGGGGGGGGGTTTTTTACTGTCTCTCCTTTTATAAATAGTGCAGGACTTTTAAGGGCTATACAACAAGGAGCTTTTACAAGTGAAGGGACCTCCTTAATCAAATTTTTTTGCCCGTCCTGGGTGGACAACTGATTCATTTTATGACACTTGAAAGTGGAAAACACTGAAGCAGGGAAGTCCCCTTTGGGGAAGACAGAGTGGACTGGGGGAAAGTATTTTGAGCCCTATGTCACCTTAACCCCAGATTTCTGATATTTCTAGGTCTTTTGAAATATCAAGGGTGGATCTGGAATGTTTTATGTGGGGATATCTTCTCCCAAAATACTCCAAATGCGTCTCGAATATTGTGTATACCCATCATCCTGGATATAAGTTTTCCCAAAAAAAAGGAAAACCCTGTTGGTTTTGGGGTCAATAATTCTCTTTGAATCGTTTCTAATGTCAGGGGTATTTTCTGGATCCCCCTTGTCACGGAACTTCTCCCCCCTTGCCCTAAGCTAGCCTGTCCTGTGTCGGTTCAGTTAAATACGCTGAACTCTCATAAGTTGAGATCTGGGTAGAGATTTTTAATGTGGTCGGAGGGGGAACTCAAAAATTGAAGGAAAATATTCCTATCTGTTGTTTTTGTTTTAAAAGTCATGCTCAAAGTATTTTCCTTTTTGAAAAACTTTTAAAGGGGGTTTTAGACGATATTTTTTGCATTGGGGGGAGATGAGATGTCCTTAGGGGCAATTTGTAACATGGTTTAAATTCCATAAGACCCAGAGTTAAAATTTACATAGAACATGATGCAAAGGGTTTTTCCTTTTCTGGACACCTTATGATAAAAAATGAGGAAAAAATTTGAGCACTGACTTTTATTCAAAAAAAAACAATGGAATATCTTTTCATTTTAGGAGTTGCACCCGTACCCATTAAAAATCCTACCTCTCAACTTATAGAGTTCAGCGTATTGTATCTGAACCGACACAGAGACAGGCAGACTTAGGACAATGAGGGAGAAGTTCCGGACAGAGGGGATCCAGAAAAAACCCTACTTTGAAAAATGATTCAAAAAGAATTATTGACCCCCAAAACCAAACAGGATTTCCCTTTTTTGGGAAAACCCTTTCTCCCAGGATGATGGGTATACACAAAATTTGAGACGCATTGGGGATTTTGCAGGAAAGCATATCCCCCCCATAGAAATTCCAGGTCCACCCCTTTATATGTTCAAAAAAGACCTAGAAAAATTTAGGATATGGGTTAAGGGGTGCTGGGTCTCAAAAATACTTTCCCGTCCACTCTGTCTTCCCCGAAAAGGGGTACGTTTCCCTGCTTGCGTGTTGCCACGTTTAAGTGTCATAAAGGTGAATTATTGTCCATACGGGGGACGGGAAAAAAATTTGATTTAGGGGGTCCCCTTTATTGTAATAGTCCTATGTTGTATAGCCCCTTAAATGTCCTTTTGGATATTATTATAGGAGGAAAAAGTACAACGTTTTAACGGGCCCCCCTTCGAGCCATAAGTCCTCTAAAACGGTGTAAAAAAGCTGGCTGCCCCCCGGGGTACCGCATATTTTCCGAAGTAGGAAACATTCCCAACCCCCAGTTTTCATTTTTGAGCGGGGATGGACCAAGACGGGGTGGAACCCTATTGACTACTTAAGAGAGAGAGTCATTCTGGATTTTGACTAATCAACAAAAAAATGGCTTGAATAGGGGTTGTGATTTTCTTTTTTGGTTAAGTTTCCATATTTTGTACTAAAAAAATTTATGTCTCCTTCTTCCTTTCAGCAAACGATAAGGCACATGTAAAACGGGTGAGAGACCAATAGGAGTGAAACTAATTTATACTTTGTCATCGTTTCCCCACCTTCATTTCTATTTTTCTTTTTTTCCCTTTCCTTTTTTTCTTCTTTTTTATTTTTTTTCCTTTTTCCCCACTTATTTTTTTTTTTTCTCTTTTTTCTTTTTTTCTTTTCCCCAAATCTTTTTTCTTTCCCCTTCCCTTTTATTTTTATTTTTATCACCTATATATACTTATTTTACACCTTTTATTTTTTCCCCTTTCCCTTTTAAATTTCTTTCTCTCCTTTTTTTACTTTGTTTTTCCTTGTTTTTTCCTTAAGACTATGCCAGATTCCTTCCGTTACTGTTTTATGCATTCTTTCTTTATGGGCGTTTACCTCACAGTCGTCTTTAAAAATTACTTTCAAATCTCTACTTCTGCTAATATCTCCCATTTGTGTCTACTCTATCTTCTATCATTGTCTCTATTGCCACTCATCTGGGACTGCGCCATTGCGCATGCGCTGTGACCCTTTCGGGGCTACATCTCCCTCTTTCCTTTTACCGGATATGATGTAGAGCGAACGGCGACTTCCGGGTTCCGGGTATCGGCCCCGGGGTATTATAATACCCGGGACTCTTCCTTCCTACAACTGGAGGCTGCTTTTTCTGAGGGCTGGCCCTTTACTTTTTCTTTCCTACCTCTTTCAGGATTGGTAAGTTGTCTAGGGGTGGAATAGGGTTACATAGTATGGCTGTAACGCCCTTTCCTCTCTCTTTCTTTATTATATAAAAATATATATTTTTATATATATTAATATATATATATAAATTATATATATATTAACATTATATATTTATGTATATGTTATCAATAAAGCCTCCCTTACTTTATTGTACACAGGTGAAATACTTATTGTCTTTCTGTAATTGCAGGTCTTTTGTATACATCAGGGTTGGATTCTTTCAGCATATATTTAGCATTGATTGGTTCCTGATCCCAAAAATTTTGTGTGAAAAATGTTTGTTGGGCTCCCTTGTACTTAAGTTGTTTAATAACGATGTATTATTCTGTTTATTGGGGTACTGATTAAAATTATGGTTATTTTGGGTTTTTTTTTCACTTCAAACACTGTAATATGTATTTAAACTGTTTGTTATGATTTTTTTTAGTTTTGTTTGCTTCATAGTGACTATTTGATAAAGGTCTAAAACTGACCGAAACGTCATAACTAAGTCACGGATTTTGTACATAATTCTTGGAGCCTGTGGATATAAAAAAAATCAACACTTTTTGCATTATTTCTTTGTGTGCGGTCAATTATCTTCTCTAGAGCTTAATGAAGGCACCATGTCTGCCATCTTATAATTATTTTTATTAATTTTAGAGCATCATTAATTTCAAGGTGCCGTACAAGCCATAGCATTCAGGTACATAATATAAGACAAATATAATATAAGACAAATGCAATAACACTAAGTGACATGCTGATAGAGAAGGAGAGAGGAACCTGCCCGTGAGAGTTTACAGTCCACAATACCCTATCACACTCTACATTTTCCATAAGAGAGCTGTAATTGCATTCTATTCTGCTCTCCATGTAGAAAAACGTACAAGTGATCGCATTCCCTAGAGGTCAAGTACTCTATGGAGACTAAAACTACAATTTAAAAAATGTATAAAGTTTTAAAAATGTAAAAAAAATAAAAGGTTAAACACCCTTTTACCAATTGTACAAGTTTAAAAGAAAAAACATGTTTTTGTTTTCTCTTTGGTTGCTTTGCCTCCCACAAAAATTGGGATAAAAAGTGATTAAAAATTTAAAGGTATCCAAAAAAGAATGAAAACCATACTTCAGTCCACAAATAGCAAACCCTCATACGGTTCCATAGAAAAAGTTATTGGTCTCACAAAAAGGTGATCCGCAGCAAATTAAAAAAAGTTAAAAAAAATTAATTGGAATTTCAATTATATTGCACCTCCAGAAAAAAGAAAGATGGCGCTATCTTGTCTTTAATTTTTTTCCCATTCCTTCTAGCCATGGAGAGTGCAGCCTCAGCCACAGTGCATTAGGTCAGAGCCAGACATTTTAACTTCTCTGGTGAAGGGGGGGCACTATTTTCCCTGCTTGGAATGATTTACATTAATAGTTGTTGCTCAGTATCTGTTCCCCTCGAATCCTGAATTAGCTGAACAAGAATTCACGTACAAGGATAACATAATTTTTCCACACAAGTCCTTATTTATAAGGTACTAGAAACAAAGTTGTGAGAGATGCGAGTCAGTGTAAGTGTTGATGTTTTAGTGTCACAGCAGATTTGCACATCTTTCTGCCATTACTAACACCTTGTCTCAGTAACCAACTTTGTCTGCGTTTGCTTAACAGACTGGAATGACTATGAAGGAAGAGCGCTTAGGCACAAGGGACAGATTGAGGCATTAGAGCGTCTACTCCAGCAAGTCCGAGCTGTTCATCAGCATTACAGCTGTCGAGGTAAGAGTGAGAATATAAACTGTCCTAGACTTGGCTGCTGAGTTGTCTGAAGTTACTTGTCTACTATATTCACTGGATTTTCTTTCATCTAAAAAAATGTCCCATGTGTCAGCTCTCAGAAAGCTAAAAGCAAGGCAAATCTTCTAAGTCAGACTTTTTTTAATTTAAGTAGTCATTTTTTAGGTATAAAAGAAGAAATATTACAATGAGTTTTCTGTAAAGGTCACAGACTAGAATAAAGGAATTGAGATAGAGATGGGGAGATTATAAAGACTCATATTATCATTTTAAAGGAGTTTTCTGGATTTTTTTTTATTTTTTTTATTATATATACACGGGCAGACTTAGTGAAAAAAATAAAATAAGCCTTCCTCATCTCACTGAACCCTGGTCAATACTTTTCCTCTGCTCACTAAATTCCCACTGAACTTCAATTTTTGGTCTTTTCTCAACAGAGGAGATGCCTGATCAGCCAATCATCAGCTGCGACAGGTTATCACTGATTCTAGTGATTGGCTGAGTAGGCAGGTCATGTGTGTCAAGATAGAAATAGGAGTGGAGGTTTGCAGGGACAAATGAGCGTTAGAACAACAACGGGATCAAGGAATAACAAAGTTATCTTGCCAGATAAACTCGTTTAAATAGAGGCATGTATGCTGGCATAATTGAATGTTCTGCACCCCACCTGTTGTGAGGAAAATTCACTCCAAAAAATGACAAATCATTCACCCCACTCCAACTTCAGTCAAATGGCCTGCAAGAGGAAGAGGTCAATTATACCCATCGTAAATGCCCTTCTATAGGAAGCTAGCACAGCAGGAGAGGTTGACCCATCAAAAGAACCCTCATTTCCATTAATTAGCACCAAGACATGTGCTCTCTCAAACCCCCAGCTTCAAAGACTTGAACAAAAGGCTCCTAGCCACAGCGGCACCGATATCTCATAAAGATTTATAGGCGATCCGCTCATAACTGGTCTATGGCGGTTTTTTATATCTTAAAATATGGAACTCCCCATACACATAGCCACCACTCCCACATTTGCATGATGCAGGGGGACTGAGAAATCGAGGACTGGACTTAGGGAGCACCTAGGATAGGGCTGTGTGACAGGGCGTAGCTTAGGTCCAGCCACCTCTGATGATGTCACTGGTTCCGTTCTGTGCCAATGCCCTGCCGAGGTATGGCCCAGTTTGGTTTTTCTGTCATAAATTGCATAGCCAGAGTGGGAGGAGTTCATAGACCGTCCCAGGGGTGTGTGGGGGGAGTGTAGTGGGCTGCCACGTGGGCTGTCCCATTACAGATATAAGCAGGAGCTCCAGATGGGGCCCAGTCGTTGCATTCAGGAGGGGTGTACCTGACATCATTCCAGAAGCATCCACGCAACACCAGGCCACATCTGCCCCCCATGTGAGCCCAGATCCAAGCCAATCTCAGGTAACTGGACACATTTTACTGCCTTTGAATTGTAACCATACTTATATTTGCACCTCTGACTCTTACCTGTATATTATTATCATTTTGTATATATTTGTCTAGTGTGCCCTCCAAGGCTGAGTTAATCTGTCTTGATCATCGGCCTCACACGCCTATTACTCGGTCTATAATATATAGCTACCCCAAGGCTGGTTTCTGGCCTTGTTATAAGTCGGTAACGGACCGGTCTTATAACTAAGCTAGAAGCTGGTGGCAGCCTATTAGACTGACGGATTTTTGTTTAACCAGTGTGGGTAAACAAATCTCTCTCAGCCGTTCAGGGTCGTTGGCGAGGAGTGTGTTCTCTCGTCCTCCCGGAGTCTCCCTGTTCCCATGGGGACAGGGGTAAACGGTGAAACAGTATCTGGCTGACCTTGTGTACCCCTAGGGGGCAGCGCAACGTCACGATACACCTCAAGTCAGGCCGTCGACCCTCGAGTCGGCCGGCGGGGCGGGCTTTTTCTTGACACCTGTCATGCACTGTTCTTTGGGTTTTCCCAGGCTCCAGGTCCTTAGTGTGAGGAGCCTTATTGTTAGGACTCTGGATGTTTAAATACAATAATTTTTTATTGTTTCAATGCATCTAAAATGTATATGGTAAAATAAAGCAACTTTGAGTGCCTCTCTATTCTGGTTGAAATTGGAGAGAACCAGATAAGTAGCCCTCCCCAATCGCCCTCCCATGACATGTGTTAACAGGAGATTCTTCATAAGGCAAACCACTTAATATGAAAGCAGACATCATAATTACGTTCATAGTCATGAGATACATGGAGTTGTTCTTCAGGTGATCTAGATGCATGTGTTATCAAACTGAATCAATTTTCCATTGTTTGTTTTTAATCCATCCCATATTAACCTAATGATACAAAATATATCATATCAGATCCTGTAGAAGAAGAACTCAGTGATCTACAAATATTGAAGGTGCCGCACACCAGGTAGGGTATGCTTGCTCAGTGGAAAGGCCATCCGGCAAAGTATCCAGTGAGAAGTAAATCCACTGCACACCTTTGAGTTAGCATTGCACTTCAGGAATATTTGTTCAGGTGATATATTACATAATCACCAGCTCTCCACATGCACAAATAGTAGACAATAACTGACCGGTATAGTGGGAGCAGAGAGGCTGACAGCAGTAGTACGCTTTCACTATACCGCTCTCTTGAGATGAAGGCCTACTAGCCCGAAACGTAGCACCAGGAGAATACTGTCGCTTATTACCTACTTACTTCTATTTGTGCATTTGGAGAGCTGATGATTATGTAATTTATCACCTGAATAGATATTACTTAAGTGCAACACTAACGGAAAGGTGAGCTGTGGATTTATTTTTTTTTTTTTGTAAAAGAAGCTCATGATGAAGACTGATGAAGAATATTGTTGTGGTTTGCCTCCAGCAGAAATTTATAGGATCCATCTATGAATCCATAAAGTGTTGTGTTTACCAAAAATATATGAACAAAAATAAACCATGCAAATGTACATTTATGGGCTACATAAATGGTTGCAAATTCCTTGTATATTTATATAATTATTTCATTTCCAATTTTTTCAATCTTCATTTGCCATTCTCCGTAGACAGAGCTATGCTTTTTTATTTGCTTGCTTCACAACCTTTGATGATTATTCTTGACGTATTGATTGGTCAAGAGCTATTTCTGAGCCCCTGTGATCAGGAGCAGGGAAATGGTTGTAAGACACAGCCTCAGCCTTGTTCTAAAGATGAAAATCAGAGAACTAAACACTGAATATGGGATACAAGGGAAGAGAATTGGAGGGGAGGGGGTAATTTACAGATCATGTCCATTTTAACACATTGGTGGGTCCAGTACAGAAATTTAATGAGTGAGACCTTCCTCACCTTCCTAAACATTTTCATAATTTTAATACTTCACATATAAAATGAAGGCTTTTCATACACACTGTAATCATAAGTACAAGGGCTGCAGCTTAAATGCACTGGGATATGTCCCAAACACAACTACAATAGCATGGTCTTTAAATTCTCTAAGATTAGGTACACACCTGCATTGTTATCTCGGTTTTTCTGTTCCATCATATGAAAATAAAAAAGAAAACAATGTCTGCATGTGATCCATTACATGACAGACATCAATAACGCCCGGCAGACCCAATTGACTATAATGGGGTCCATTAGATCTCTGTCATGGTGTGCTTCAGTGTAGCGAAAAAAAAGTTCTGCATGCTGTGCTATTTTTCTGTAATATTTGATGGAATCTGTGGCGAAGACTCCAAATAGATCCAAATCAAGATGTGAACCAGGCATAAACCAGGGCACCTGTCATCTGCCGCTGGGTGAATGAAACACATGCTCATAGCATATTGCCCTTCAGGATATTTTTACAAGTGCAAATACTATGTGACCCAGCAGGATTAGGTTATGCTAATTATTTGATAATAATGGAAATGAAGGATAGAGCCCACCAGGGATTCATAGTTCAACCCTGACCTGAGTTATAAGCATGGAACCACTGAGAGGCTTCAGCATATCTCAGGAATTCTTGGCTTAAAGCTCAAGACATTAGCAATAAGTAGATGGCATTAGCTGCACCAAATTTGTATGGCACATGATCTACCACAGGGGTTAAGGGGCAGTTATACTGCTTGTCCTGTGGTTAAAGTGGTCTTGCCCTGTTTCCTTAGCAATTACAGTTGTTCACATGAAATTCCCACAAGCGTTTTCTGATCTGAAAAATTTGTATGGATTATAAATACAATATTTATATCTGTAAGGAATTAGATATGCATTAAAGCCCTGAATTGAATGCTGTTCAAGAGCTGTCCATGAAGTTAAATCTGTAGCAAATAAGTTGGTATAAGACAATGGCGAAGGTAAAAGAAGCCGATAAATAAATATGTGGTTCTGACAGATCTCAGGTTCTGATTCTTATTTGTGCGTTGATTATTAATGAAATCCTTGGTTCCATGAGATGAAGCAAGATGTTAAAAGTCTTGGACTATCTACTGCTTTCACTCTTAGTGCTGTGTTTCCAAGTGAAATCCTTGACAGACACTGTTTTCTTTAAATATTTTACACATTTATTGTATACCAGCAAATTGAAGGATCAGGGATGAAAAGGCTGGTCTTAAACACTGGATGAAAGTGCTTTGCAGCTTATGAAGTATACGACGTTGGATAGTACCCAGACGTGGTCAGGAGCCTCAAAGGCAACAGGAAAATGTGGTTTGTTTTCATAGAAGTATTAACTTTCCTTCAAAGCCATTTGTCTCTTTCTGTATAAACTTGTAAATATTATTATGGAATTTGAGGAGAATTTAAAGAAATATTTTCTTAAGTGGAGTAATGTTAACTCACCTGAAGCTGAAAATTGAACAGGGTAGTAATTGCCAGAATGCCAGAACTATATAGAATTCTGTGGGAAAATTATGGATCGTCCTTTTAGATTGTCTATGGTTTCAAGGTAATCTAGGCCAATATTGTAATGTTACTCTGTCAAAAATGAAATATGATTTATTATTTTAATAACACTAATGTCTTATAAATATTTCCATTGTCACTGAACACCCCGTGAGTGGACTGACAGTATAGACTGATCTTCATATTGTAAAACAATTGCCCCATAATTTATCTCACCAGTAATGTCAATGTCAGCTTATGGTTTGTGTTATATTATGATTACTCTTGTCATTCAGTAGCTCTTAAATGATGTGAACATGGCCATACACCTCCAACAACTATCTCCTAAATTCTTCATACTCATGCACCCTTGGCTGTGCTCAATGAAGAGAGGGAAAAAAAACACTGCCAGGCTCCTCTGAAAGAAGCTTCTTTATATGGACAACAATAGAGAATAGAGTTTTAAAATTCAACATATCTGATCCATCAACCCCTCCTGACATTGTCTTTTGGGGGAAGTCGGGATGCCTTATACACATTAGATAGTTGACCGAGCACATCGAAATCTGATGGTTTTTCACCTTTTTATAATATGTACAGCGGCTCTGTGCCCAACAGTGAGAATCATTTTCCTTTTTCAAAACCTGTTTCCAAGGAAAAGTAAAGCAGTTGCCCACAGCAATTGGAACAGATCCAGGAAGAAAATGTGCATATTGGATCCTGAGTGGGTGGTAAGGTAAATTACATATTCTTCAATTCCAGTTTTAGTCTTGGGCAAAGAATAGTTTTTTTCTACCACACTATTTTACTCCCATTAATACACTCAGTATTTTTGGACTGCGTACCATCGCCAAGAAAAAGTTGAGAACAAGAAATTTTTTCCTAATTATTTATTAAATGTAAATTATATCTTTATATCATAAAATAATTGACTGCCAGGTTTGTGTCTTACAATTACAGGATAGTAATAGTAGTCACCGAATGAACAGCATTTCCTGTACTATATGATTATTAGCTATTGTCAGATTGGGGTGCTCGGGGGACATCGGTAGAGTAGATTCTTGGGGCCCACTAGTGTTGTTGATTCTTTAAGTCCACCCTGGAAGTTGATTCTTGGGGCCTACTGGTGGAATTGACTCTTGAGGCCCACCCTACAGCTACTGTACATAAAGGTACATACTACACATGACTCTTGTGCTCTATTGTACCTCTTGCTTTCTGCCTCTCCGTCTCTTTCTTTTTCTCTGAAAAGCAGACTCAGGCCTGCCATACTCTTGGGTCTATCATGCAAAGGAGCCAAGCATACCCTGGGGTTTCCCCTGTTTCTCTGTAGGTCAGTCCAAGCCTGTTCTTAGCCCATAACTATATGCAGGCTGTAAAAACGAATTGCCACAATAGTAGGCTAGGTGGCACATGATGCATTTACTTATAATGAGAAGCTCTTTATTGGATATATTACATATCTGTTTATCTACCTATCTTATGTGGTGCTTATTAACCTAAAGGAGACTTACATACCTATTTAACTATTTGGGTTTACCTACCCAATGGGGGCTTACATACCTGTATACCAAAGGGGACGTTACCTACTTAATAGAAAGAGTTTGCATATTTATCTGACTTACTAAATTTAAGGGTCTAACCTATCTAAAAGAAGCATCTATCTATCAGCCTGCTTAATTTGGGAGCCGGTCTACTATATGGGGTTTGTACTGCTGGTAGCGGAAATGGAAGCTCAATAATTGGCTGTGGGCACTTTCACCATTTGTTGTACAATTGCTGTGTGGGCCATCAAGGCATTATTGCAATTTTTGTGATGCTATGAATGAGGAACTTGTACAGAGGTGGTAATTGTTAGGGAGCTGCTGGAAAAGTGAGGAGCTTAACCTGTTTGTGTGTTAAAGTCTACAAGGATAAGTCATGGCCGGAAGAAAACATAAGGATGGTCTGGGCTGGATGGAGTAAGAAAATGGAAAGTGAATGACTACAGTCAGAGAAGATGTCACTTGTTAATCCCTGGATGTAACCGCACTGTAATCACTTATATGGCTGCAGAGCCTGTGTACAGCTGGTATCTACCATTATATGGGCATTGTGTAGTGGTAATAGTAACTGTATGGTGGTATTATTCAGTCTCTTTATGGTAGTGATATGTGGTAATGATGTGGCGGTATTATTTGATCTGGGTATATTGTTGCTATTGGTATTATTGATTTGGTGACTAACAGTATGGTGGCCTTAGTCACCATATGGTATTGATATGTGGTGGCATTATTTCATCATGGTGTGGCGGCATTATTTGGTCTGTGTATATTGCTGTTATTGGTAATATGCCTGCTTAATTTGGGAGCCGGTCTACTATATGGGGTATGTACTGCTGGTAGCAGAAATGGAAGCTCAATAATTGGCTGTGGGCACTTTCACCATTTGTTGTACAATTGCTGTGTGGGCCATCAAGGCATTATTACAATTTTTGTGATGCTATGGATGAGGAATTTGTACAGAGGTGGTAATTGTTAGGGAGCTGCTGGAAAAGTGAGGAGCTTAACCTGTTTGTGTGTTAAAGTCTACAAGGATAAGTCATGGCCGGAAGAAAACATAAGGATGGTCTGGGCTGGATGGAGTAAGAAAATGGAAAGTGAATGACTACAGTCAGAGAAGATGTCACTTATGAGTCCCTGGATGTAACCGCACTGTAATCTCTTATATGGCTGCAGAGCCTATGCACAGCTGGTATCTACCATTATATGGGCATTGTGTAGTGGTAATAGTAACTGTATGGTGGTATTATTCAGTCTCTTTATGGTAGTGATATGTGGTGATGATGTGGCGGTATTATTTGATCTGGGTATATTGTTGCTATTGGTATTATTGATTTGGTGACTAACAGTATGGTGGCATTAGTCACCATATGGTATTGATATGTGGTGGCATTATTTCATCATGGTGTGGCGGTATTATTTGGTCTGTGTATATTGCTGTTATTGGTAACATTGGTCTTACTATACTGGTTCTATCAATAACATTATGGTGGTATTAGTCACTATGTAGTGGTGAGATGTGGTGATAATGTGGCAGTAATTTTTGGCCCTTGAATACTTACTGACCCGCAAAATGCAGATCACATCAATTAAACTATCCAGTGTAAACTTTAACAAAAACTTAACGCAAAAAACAAGGTGCAATTGTATTTTTTTTTCTGTTCACCTCACAAAGAATTTTTTTTGAGGAAAGGGTTGGGATGGGGAACAAATGGCTATATATCTTGTTTTTATTTTTTAATGAGTTTTCTTTGACAATCCCTTTAAGTAGAAATAATATTCCATGCCAGCGTCATACCAAGTAGGGAACCTGTTGTTAAAAAGTAGTGGTTCAAAGCCATTGTCAAGTCCCAAACTAAAGTTTTGCATCATGACTCACAAGCCTTTAGCTATCCCCCTGCACCCTTGGTATAGCAATATCTGTATATTCCCTACTTAATCTAATGTCTTTCTTCCACCAATGGCTGTCACTATATACTGTATGATATATAGAACTACCAAGCTAAAGGAAAGGGGATATATCAATGGAAAATTATACAGTTTGACAGCAGTTTAGGAAAGCAGCTGTAATGTAGCCTTACTAGTTTGTCACCCATCTTTTCCAAAATAGATGTAAATGTGAAACAACTTAATAGAAATTCTAATAGGAAATATTTGTGAGGGCTTTCTTATTTTTTATTTTTTTTTAATTTGGAATTGTCCTTATTACATGACTTTGCTTTTGTACAAAGTGCACAGGAATGTATATTACTGTTCTAGTAATCTGAAGGGTGTCACACACCTCTATCCAGTCAAAATGACTCTTTTTGTGGAAACTTTTAGTATGCTTCTGTTGTTAAACAGACATTCAACCACATAAACTATGCAAACAGGAAACTAATGGTTGTTTTATAGAGGAAACTCCACATTTGTACTCAATAAATGGTTTAACATCACTAATTGTCCACTTTCCCTTATGTTTAATCTGGAGACCTCCGCATTCTGTAGACAAATTTGCAAAATCAAGTCAGTTATACATTTAAGTGCATTTTAGCTAAGGAGGGTGGGGGGGGGCAAGGTTAGTTAATTCTAATATTTTACAAGTAAAGGACATATTACATATTAATCACTGAAAATATTTAGGGTGACATGTCAGAAAAGAGGCGCCTCCACGCCAGTTTTAAGGCACATTTAAAGAGTGCGTAATGTGCCTAAATAAATAAACCTGCCAAAAATCTGGCATGTGGTATGCCTTGTATAACATATTTAATGTACCTAATTTAGGCGTATACCAAAAAATTCGCACAGCATATCATTGCTAGCATATTTGATGCGCCTACTTTAGGCGCATTCAAAAGTGTCAAATGCACCTAGTTTTGGTGTACGATATAGAGAATGCGGAGTCAACAGTTTTCTGGTGCAAAATACACCAAAAAAATGGTGCAGCCCTAATGGGACATGTCGCCTTTAGTCTTTTCTTAAGCTACAGTACATCTTATTTTTTTTAAGAAATGTTAAAGCGGTTGCCTGGTGTTTTTTTTTTTTTTTCTTTAACTTTAAAATGGTAGACTGGCTGAAAAAAAAAAAAAAAAATCCTTACCTCCCTACTGCTGTTTCCATGTACACCACATCCCACTGATCTCTGCTTCCTGGCATCTGGTCTTAACACAAATGAAATGGCCACAAATCAAAACTGGCCACATAGATAACTCACTTCTGTCAGTAATCGAATCAGCTGGCATTTTCTGAGTGTTATAACAGGGGTCAGAGATCAGCAGGGACGTGTTGGTATAGCAGCAGCAGGGGAATGTAAAGTTGAGTCATACTGGCTTTATTTTTTGAACCAGTCTCCCTCTTTTAAATAAGAAAACATCATCAGACAACCCCATTTACTGTTGTTGTGAACATACACAGTTGGGTCACATTATTTTGACCACTCCATACTTTCAATGTTGGTAGTGCTTAGCTCATGGATGGAGTCATATGTTGTGAGCTGACTTGGTGGGTATTTAAAGGGGTTTCCTCGCTACAAAGTTCATATTTGTAATGATGGAGGCAGTAAAAATAAGCATTTTTTCAATTGGTTTGCATTACTGAAATCATTTAGTATAGCTGCTACGAGCTAATCTGTGCGTTTCTAGAGCTATTTCTGCAGCAAGTGGTCAGGACACGTCCCCTTTGCTGTGATTGGCTGTCTGATATTTCATTCAGCCTTGTAAGGATACACCCCCTGTGCTGTGATTGGCTGCCTTCACTCTCTTCCCTATGAGCTGTGTAAAATGAAAGTGAAAATGGCTGCTGTCTGTGTTCTCATTGTCTTTCACTGCACCCTGAGCTGTGTAATAATGGCTACTGAGCTAGTTCATGCCCTTACTTCCAATGATAGTTCTTTGTGAAGGATCTGGGCCATAACTGAGTCTCTAGCTGCTAGATTCACTCCCCCCTCCCATATAACACAGCTTTATACACAGAGAGGATGACACAGCTCTGCAGACCTCCTGCAATGGTCAGTTCTCATGTCTGGAGAGCGATCACCTCCCTCCACAGGCTCCTTGTAGCCAGAACACTTGTATTGGTGTAAGCAGTTATAAATACAGCCTGAACTGATGAAAAAAATGTGAGGAATGCACTCTACTTCCCCCTCTTTTATCAGGCAGGAGGTAGAGGGGGAGCAGAGTGCATTCCTCACATTTGTTTCATCAGTTCAAGCTATATGTATAACCGTTTACAGCAATGCAGGTGTTCTGGTTACAAGGAGTTTGTGGAGGGAGGTGACAGCTCTCCAGACATGAGAACTGACCATTGCAGGAGGTCTGCAGAGCTGTGACATCCTCTACCTTCCACTGCTCACACAGAATGATGATGTCACCAGTCTTCAGTGAGAGAAGACATGCCTACTTGGAAGAGAGACCCGCCCCTGGATTTTAAGCTGTAAGGAAGAGAGAAAACTTAAGATGCCCATGAAAGCCTGCAAAGAGAAAACCCCTTTAAGGCATGTAATAAACTGTATGCACATATATCTCTCATGGCTGTCATGGCTAAGGGGGACAATTTATTAGAAGTTCTAAAAGGGCTGATTATTGGTTTTGAAGACAAGGATGACACTATTTCTGAAACTGTGCTGTTTGAGAACTTTTCACATGTTGCTGTGCCATAATTGGACAAATGGCATCATTGTGAATAAGCATTGTGGAACAGAACACCACGTGCCACTGATGTGAGGGGTGAACATTTACCTGGTTGATCTGACTGAACCAAGGAGCTACCACCCGCATGTCTGAGACAACAGTTCAGCAAACCTTAATGTGTATGGGGCGCCAAAGCAGATGGATGGTTACTACATCTTTGCTAATGAAGTTGCATCTGTAGAAAAGGCTTTCATTTTTATGACCATATCGGAATTGGACCTGTGTTAATTGTCTTTTCCAATGAGTTTTTTTGCTTCATTGAACAGATGGACATTGGCATGTAAGTTGAGAAACCTCAGAGAACAAACACTCTGCAATCACTAATGGAATATCGCTCTTCTGACACTCATCCTGCTTCTA
Source organism: Phyllomedusa bahiana (assembly GCA_025379985.1). NCBI lineage: Eukaryota > Metazoa > Chordata > Amphibia > Anura > Hylidae > Phyllomedusa > Phyllomedusa bahiana. The sequence goes on along the minus strand of JAODAL010008148.1, from coordinate 90,730 downwards.
CTCCAGGGACAAAAGGGAGGCTGTGCATGCGCATCTCTCTCTCTCTCTTTTTTTTTTAGACTTCTTTGAGACCTCTGTATGGAAAGAGAGTGATTTTAGAAGGACAAGATTGTGGCACTAACAGAAAAGCAAAAGGCAGATGAAAGGTGCACAGCGTTACAATATGGGTCCAAAGCAGACTATTTCTATAGTATTCAGGATCAAGATTCCGCAAGGGGTTGGGTGGATTCCTATTAGAGGGCATATAGTGAAAGACAGCAAAACAACTCCTTTAAGCATATTTTTTAAGTGTGTCAGAAATTTACAACTACTTGCAATTCAATTTTGTGGTTTAAATGTGAAAAACTTTTTTTGTCAGTATTACAAATTAATTTTTTAAAACATATCTTGCTCTGCCTCTATGGTTGTTGTGTTTGTGAAGCAATTTAAGGCCTATTTACTTATGTGTAATTGTGGTCTGACCGCTTTTTAAATTATTTCCAAATTTGTTATCTAGGGGGCCTGTTTTAAGTGGTGCTAGTTAAACATGTCATTAAGGGAAAGGCAAAATAAAAAAAAGTCATGCTTTGAGACAGAAAAAGGAAACGGTTTTATTTTGTGGTTAGAAGGAATAATTTTCTGTAAGTTCAAAGAATTTGAAATATTGCAATTTTTTTTAACCAATTGTTTATAAATCACATTCGAAGTTAATTAAGACGAATCTGGGACTGGACGAGGTGGGAAAAATAATTAAACACACCAAAAAATTTGTTCTTTGAAACCAAATGTGGTTTATTTGTATTTCTGACTAAATTACAGCTGAGGGAGAGAATTAGTTGAGACATAATTCTTGGATAAACTGTGTCTTATCCTAAATGCTCCGTATTAGTTTTCAGGCAGCTGAAAGACATTCTTCAACTTTTAGCTGATACTTTGATGGTGAAAGAATAAAGTTTGACTGTTAAAGCTCTTTGGAGCCAGTGTTATCATGAACAGACGTCGATAAAAAAAAGAGATTTAAAGGAGAACGTGGCTATGGAGGTATGTGTGTGAAGATTTGTAGAATGCAGTGCAACTATTCACCCAGCCAATAATAACTCACAGAAATGGGATGTGTATGTGTTTTTTCAGTAGCTGATGCTTATTCAATTTAAAAGAATAAATAATAAACAACAAAAAAATAGATTTTTTTTTCGAGCCTTAAAAAATGCATTTTGATTTTGAAAACATTTGCTTTAGGAAATGTTAGTTTCCTATTGTGACTTGTAAGTCTTCGCACACCTTCATGGAGCTTTCCCTTGATGAACATTATACCTTTTAAGCTACATCTGAAGCCTTTTATTCAGCCAGACAGAACCCTGATGTGCCCTGAAGATGGGCAAAGATCCCAAAACAGCAGTCTGCAGATAGATTACTGTCTCAGTTTTAAATTCCTAATCAGGTTTCAAGGCATTTTGGTGGTTTAGCTGTGACAATAAGGAATGCTGCTTACTGTAGGTGGCCTTGGACTCCTAGCTCTTTGACCTTATTTAAAGGGGTTGTCTCACTACATTGATTCATCCGACCTCAGTCCTGTTTTATCAGTTTTTTTTTTTTTATTTGGGGTTGTTCACTGGCTTTACTGGCCTGCAGTGACGAGCTGCTGAGGACACCAGGTCTGTAGCTATAGCGACCAGCACTGGCAGCCTATCAGGAGAGATCGAACGGATCTGTAGCTATAGCGACCTGAGGCACTGATGCAGCCCATACAAGAGGGGATATCTAGAAATTGGTAGGACACTGTTAAAAGTGACTTGTTTTTGCAAGATCTTTAACAGGGGTTCCCAAACTCCAGTCCTGACGCCCCCTCAAACACGTCATGTTTTCAGGATATCCAACAGAATGCACTGACAATAAATAAATCACCTGTGCAGCATAATTAAATCACTTGTGCACTGCTAAGGAAAGCCAAAAAACATGACCTGTTGGTGGGGCATGAGGACTGGAGTTTGGGAACCCCTGATCTATAACATAAAAAAACAATCCTTGTAGTGAGACAACACCTTTAAGTAGGTTTTCCAAAAATCTGTGCAAAACAGCTTTGCAACCAGAGCCATATGTTGAATGCCATAGACAGGCTTGGATCCTGTCTTGTCATGGGCATCACTACCAGGGAAAAAGGTATAGCAGTTACTACAGGGCCCAACAGCTAAATGATAAGATGCAGTTAGTGATGGAAGTGGGGTGTAGAGTTAAATGTGACCGCCTTTCTATATTATACTATGGATCTCAATGATTGCCTTTGCTGGGTTTATCTGTTTTTTTCAGCTCTACTTTTTGCATTACTCTTATACTGGGACACCATGTTTGCATTATATCTGCTGATGACATGAGGGTTATTTTGTTCCTGTGCTGTGATGTCACAATAAATGCAATGACCTTTTTGTATGTGTTATTCTTATTTAGTGTACTATCCCTGTACTGTGAAATTGCTGTGTGCATCGCCATTATACTGTAACATTACCGTGTTTTATACATCTGTACTGTGACTACATATGCATCTATTATTTCTGTCTTGTGACCTCACAATGTTCATTATCTGTGTACTATGATATCACAATATGCATGATCTCTTTTCTGTGATGTCAACGTGTTAATTTTCTTTGCACTGTGACATCACTGTTTGCAGTGTCGGACTGGGATGCCTGAGGCTTATCAGTGGAGTTGATTGGGGTTCACCAGTGTTTTTTTTAATCTAGGGCCCCATTCTACAGCTAATGTCCATGATGGCACATAAGTCTTGTATTCTCCCTCTGTTTCTTGCCTTTCTCTGCCTGAAAACCAGCTCCAGGCCTGCCATTCTCAGAGCCCACCATGCTTAGTAGGGTTCCCTGTGGGCAAGCCTGAACCTGACTGTCTGCATTATCCCTCAATTATTACATCCTTTTTGTAAGTTAGGGTGCTTTCACACAGTGTGTTTTTGGTGTGTTTTTTGTGCAGGAAGGCACAGCAATTAATGCTGTACATTGCTGCACAAAAATTGCGGTAAAATCGTGATTTTTGCTGTTTTTTTGTGCAGCAATGTACAGCATTAATTGCTTTGCCTTCCTGCACAAAAAACACATTAAAAAACACACCAAAAATGCACCAAAAACGCACTGTGTGAAAGTACCCTTAGGGCTTGTTTATACGGCTTATTTGGATGAGGTTTTTGACGAGGTTTTCGGAGCGTTTCCTTGCCCAAAACCTCGTCCAAAATGCCCCCAGTTCATTTAATTGATTCCTATGTAAAACCTCATTGTAGTTCACACACGACAAGGTTTTTACACACTTCTTTGGAAGCGCTGAAAAAGAAGTGTCATGTCAATTCTTGAATTTTGTTTTAGGCGCGTTTTGGGCGTAATTTTTGGTGCGGTTTTGGTCTTAGTTTTTGTCCTGACAATTAATTTGTATGGGTGAAAACCTCGTCGAAAACCTCATCCAAAACCTTGCCCAAAACGCCTCTAAAACCTCTTCTGAATAAGCGTGTTTCAGGTGAGGTTATGGGAGCAGAAACACTCTGAAAACCTCGTCCAAAACCATGTCCAAATAACCCGTGTGAACATGGCCTTAGTGAGAACAAAATAATCATAAGCTTTTAATTTTCTGGATTTGCTACTAAACGTGGTCAAGTTTTGCTTTGAGACCTTATGGTTACTTGTTCTATCCTTGTGTCTTTTATGGTTAATTTTGTGTGAAGCTTTCTTTGGAAGTTTCCCCGATCTAAAATACAGTTCAAAGCAAGTCAAGAGAGTCCCTTTATGTAAGACCCATTAAGTCACCTGATTGTCACAGTGAATTCTTAAATTGATTATGTATCATAAGACAACTCATTTAAAGTGAGGTAAGTGGGTATCTAGCATGTTACAAAAATATACAGGCAGTTACATTTTTTTAACTGATATAAATTACCCCAATAGAAACAAGATGTTAAAATGCCCTTGAGCAAGTACATATTATATACATAGTTAAGATTACATTTATTGAATTTGTTTTTTAATCCACTTTTATGACCATTTTACAACTAAAGTTTATTTTGTTTCATATTTTTTCCCAGTAGGGAAAAAAAGTTGTAAAATAGCTAAACAATATATAATGAAGATAATAACAAGGCTAAAAATAATAAGATAATGACATGGCTAAAAAAATAATATAATGATTTATATATTTTTGCTTGAAAAAATGATATAGTGCTGCTAACTGTGCTTTCATCAAATAATCATCCCTTTACAGCAGACACCCTTATATATTTGGCATTCTAGCTGTCCATTTTTTTGAGGTAATCTGTAAAAATGTCACTTAATACTTTGGAAGCTCAATAAGGTTGAGATCTCTTAATTGTTCTTGTGAGAGGGTGATCGAGACTTCCCCTGTAAAAGAAAGAGTTGCATTGTTTTCTTCTTACTTTTTACTACATGTGAAACTTAAAGGGGTTGTCTCGCTACAATGATTGGGTTTTAATTAAAGATCTTTAAAAAACAAGCAGCTTTGCAGTATATGTTCATTACAAATGTCCTACTGATTTTGAGTAAGCCCTGTTAGTAGGAGTACATCAGCTTCTCAAATCTCTATAGCAGCCGACCTGTTGATCCTTATCTCACTGGCTGTCAGGTCTGTATGACTCATCACCTTCAGAATACAGGTCCAAGCAGAGAGCCCCTCCCACACAGAATGCTTCTGTAGTGGAGGGAGGGGGGAAGGCTCTGGCTTCTGTGTCCCTGCTGCCTGGATTAACCCTGTGTGTGCCTGCTTCCTCCTTCTCTCTACACAGATAGATGTGACAGCAGTGACCCTGTGTGTTACTATAATCATGATGTGTCTGTGGAGCTGTAACTATACTAATACTATACAGATCAGGGGGCATGTGAATGCTTCATGCTCTGGTGTACTAGTGACACATTGTGAGTATAGTAACACTTCACAGCTGCCCTGTGTCTGTTCTGACAGGGTCTGTTTGTTGCTGGAGATGTGCAGATTTGTATGCTAAGCAGGGGGTATAGGAACACTTGCATCCCCCCTGCTCTGGCTCCACACTCATAGATCAGCTCTCTCTTGTCTCCTGACTGTGGAGATGAGCAGCAAGAGCTGCAGCAGACCTAGGCAGGCACACACAGGGTTAACTCTGGCAGCAAACCCCCTCGCGCCCCCCCCCCTCCCCCTGCTGTATAGAAGTTACGGAGGAGAGCTTTCTGTGTGCTGAGGGGAGGGGGGAAGAGGGAGGAGAGGAGGCAGACAAGAAGCACGCCCCTCAGTTCAACTGCCAGGCTCACTGACTTAGGCTGAAAGCTTGTAATGAGACAACTCCTTTAATGGCAAAGAGCCAATCTAGACCACTAAAGTGACATAGAAACAGACTCAGTGAGCAGGTATAAACAAGTATCAAACACAGAAATACCAGTGTTCCACTTTTTCCAGAAGACACAGCCACTGCTTGGCAGAGGTGGTGGGGCCAGCATTGAAACGGGTGCCATCAAGGATTTGGAGCTCTGGCGTACACCTCCACACTGCTCTGTTCAGCAACCCATGAGCAGTGGCACAGCTCTGACAACCCGACCCAGGTACCCTACCCACCCTTTAGGAAGAAAGCTTGGTGATAAAGAGGTGAAAGAGGCTGGCTATCATACAAGTTCAACCTTTATCCTAGCAGCTGGGGTCCGTTCAGACGCCACACATATAACCTCTTGGGCTATTATGTTTGACGTTCTGCAATTTTAGTAGTTTGTTTGCTAGACACTTACATCATGCGTGTGTTTTATTTTTACAATCAGACTCTAGATAGAAATTTTTTTATTTTATTTTTTTGTCTGTGGTCCAAAAAGAACCCAAGCTGAATACTGTTTGCCTGTGTCTTTGTCGCTGCATTGGACTCACACTGTTGCTGTTCACACTCTGTAACTAGTAAAGTTTATTATTTGAAATGTTTTTCAGTCATTCTTTGCCAAAAAAAAAAGCAATTTGCCCACTGCATAGTCAGATACAAATTGTCTGTGATGAGTGCCAGCAAGCACAATGACACTGAGAAGCACTTTACATTGAAACAATACAACATTAGGCCTATAGCAAGTACAGCTAAACTGTTCAGGAGCCTTAATTAAAAGTCTACTATGTAGCATAATTAGTTTTTATTAGCTCATTATATAACTATTTCTACAGCATTCGGTAATCAGGAAGCCTGTCATGTTGGTTTGAATAGTTCTGGATGACATCTTATATATCAGAATGCAAATCAATTGATGAGACAAGCAAATCGAAAACAGGGTCCTTGCGGACCCCAGCTGGAAAACGACGTATAGAAAATATGTTGGTAGGATGAGGGTTAAAGGACATCTTGGACTTTTATTCACCATGTGGTGCACCATTGCCAATTGAGGGCACCCACAATGCTGATGTGGCCCTCAGTGAAAATGAGTTTGACATCCCTGTATAACACATTATGCTGTCACAATATGCCCCATGCTAACAACAGTTAGCCTGGTGGTTACCATTTATTATAAGTGATGCTAACTGCTTTAACTTTACAATAAAACAGATACAACTCTCTATTTCTTTTAGGTCACCGTGGACTTAACAGGTACCTCAGGTCATTGTTAACTTCACACAGATCTACAACAGTGATGACTTTAAATGTCATTAACTATTCAATATCTCAAAGATTAAGTAGAGTCACTTCAAATTCCATTCTAATTCTGAATAACCCTTCCTTACCTGATCTCTCTTACCACATTATGTCTAGTCCACTATATCATAGGACTGAACCAACCATGCCACACTACTGGCCTTGAGGCAGGCAACTTTCTTTGACCAGTCCCTGTCAGACTTTTATCCCAAACAATCCCTGCTCACCTTGTTGTAGTCTCTCCTAAGTATGCCTCTATTGCCTAACTTTTCTTGCTTCTTGATGGCTGACATCTCTCATAGTCATAGCAGACTTCTTGAAACTCTGCCACTCTGACATTATGCTCAGCCACTTTGGTTACAGTCTGTACTGAGCTCTGAAAACTGTCTTCTTTTATGGCTACACTAGCTAAGGCCTGGTTCACATTTGCGACAGAGGTGAAAAATTGAAGCCACGAGATCCATTCACAATGGACACCCACAGTGCCTGAGGCACCCTATTAATGTGATGTCCTAGTTGAGATGGAAAAAATAGCGCAAGTTGCGCTACATAAATAGAAAATATATTCACTCAGTAGACCTTATAGTGTTGGAATGCCACAATATGATGAGGGATATGGATTTAGAGGATCAGTGAAGGTCAAATGATCTCATTTAAAAAATCTACACAACTAAAAATACATTTTTTATTAAATCAGAAACACAATTCAAATTAAATAAATCAGGGCTACAAATTAGTATCCTAAGATTTGTGGACCATTATGGACCATTGCTTTATGATTTTATTGTGCCACATTCCTTTCTTAGACAATCACTTCACATAGCTATCAGAACTGTAAAATGAGTGCATGCAGAAATATGAGCAGGAATGAAAAAATTATGTTTCATAATGCTGATTTGCAAGTGTTCATACAATTCTGCAACAACAGCAGAAGAGACATACTGCAAGGTTAGACATATACACCAACTTCTGACAAGAAACTCAAACAGCAGAGAAACCATATAGTAGTGGCAAGATGACAAAAATGTAGAATGTCCGTACACCTTAGAGGGCCCGTCAAACTCTTGGCCCCATGGCATGGCTGCTATTGCTATAGTTATGCCCATTGTACAATTATTGCAGCTACACAGGGGCCTATTAGGTAAAAGGGTCACTATCCAACTATAATGTAATGCCTGAACTGCTGAATGTTTATCCTAACAATGACTGAAGGATTGTTAGTGACATATAAAGTGTTCTATCATGGGATATTATATAATGAGGGGCCAACACACTGTTCTCGCAGAAAAGCCATCTTACTGTTAATGCTCACTGCTTGGCTGAAGCAGTCACTGACCTCTATCTACCTCACCATTTAGAGCTGTTCATCAGAGGCACATGACCACTGCAGCCAATCAGTGGCTGCAGCGGTGACATAATTACATAGCACAGTTGCAAAAAAGAAAGGTATCCATCAAGTTCAACCAAGGGTGGAGAAAGATGGCGTTGAAGGAAAGGTTAAAGGACATTTTTAAGCTTTGTTTCCCCTCACTGATAAAGACTTAGAAACTGTAAGCCATAAACTGAACATTCCCAGGACCAATGGAAGTTGTGTATCCGTCATTTTTATTTTATTTTTTCAAATAGGGCCCCAGGAGCATTAACAATAGTAGTATTTTTTAAAGAAAAAGACAACTCCTTTAATCTGTGAATCACTCTCACCCTTAGTTGCTTATGAACTGTTATCATAACACAGTAAATTCATACAACCATATAATATACCATTATGAGAAATAGAACATCAGAACATGCTACAAAACATCTGATCCTTTGAAGGTCTTAAAACTAGGTTTATACAACCACAGATCAACAATAACAAATTACTGCACATCATTATTTAATCAAATTAGGCCAAAATGCAGAAACTATGTGTAAAAATTAATTGATCATCGACAAATGTGATCGCTATAAAAGCAGATGTTTTGACAGTTTTCTGGTCTGGAATGTGTTAGCACAATGGCAATGAGGAAAGACATTAGCAATGATCTTAGAGAAACAATTGTTGATGTCCATCAATGTGGAAAGGGTCATAATGCCATTTATACACAATCTGAAGTCCACTATTTTACAGAAGGATTATTTACGAGGAGAACATTCAAGACTGCTGACAGCCTACCCGGGAATGGAAATCACAGCATATTCACCGCAAGATCAGATTGTGCAATGAGAGAAATTGCAAAACACACATCAGCTACATCTCAGACTTTACAGGCCTCAGTTAGCATGTTAATTGTTCAAGTTCATGACAGTACAAGGGTTGAGTTGGAATGGTTGGCAGAAGAGATTCTCTTCTTATTAAAAAATTACATTGCAACACAGCTTTAGTTTGCAAAATTGCATCTAAACAAAGACTTTTGGAACAATGTCCATTAGGCAGACGAGGTGAGACCAGAGTACAGATGTTTGACCATAATGCACAGCTTCATGTTTGACAAAACCAAACACAGCGTATCAGCACAAACAATTCATATCTACTGTCAAGCACAGTGGTGGAGACGTGATTATTTATATGTTTTTGGAGTCCCAGGACCATGGTACCTTGCAGTCATTGAGTTAACCATGAACGTCCCTGTATACAAAAGTATTCAAAAGTCAAATCTGAGTCCATCTATTCAACAGATAAAGTTTGTCTGATACTAGATCATGATAAAGAACAATGATCCCAAATATATCAACAAATCTACAATAGAATGGATTAAACAGAAAAGAATGAAGTTGTTGCAATGGCAGGGTCACAGTTCAGACCTCAGCTCAATTAAACCCTGACGAGACGTTTAAGAGACCGTCAATAAGCTGAAGCAACATTGTAAAGAAGAGTAGGCAACAATTTCTCAGGAACAAAGTGAGATATTGATAAAGGTATATAGAAAATGATTACTTCATGTTATTGCGACTAAAATTCGTTCTAACTTTGGTGATTCATGAGGGGTACTAAGCTTTAGGTTTAATTTTTGTTAAATGAATAATGATTCTGTAATTTGTCATGTGTTGTTGTTTTACTGAGGTTCTATTTACCTAATATCAAGACCTTCTAAGGACCAGATGTTTTTGTTTTGTCCTGATATGTAAACCGATAGAATTCAGAGAGGGTACTTTATTTTTCTTATGACTGTTCATCCATGTGCATTTATTATGACACTCTATAGAGCCCCCAAGCAGCAACATCTCACAGAAATATTCTTCCCTAGAAGGAATACTTGTAGGGAAGAATACTCTAATGATATAGCATTTAATATAAAATGTCACATTTGTGTCTGTTGACACAAATAGGCATATAAATACCTAAAAACCCACTCTTAAAGGGGTTGTCTCACCATTCTGTTTCACAGAGTAAGAAGTCTCTGCCTGTTTAGGCTGTGGGTGATTCTATGACAATGATTAGCATATCCATCCATATTCCTAGCTCTTCTAATTGCACTGACATGATTGAAGGAGATATAATCTATAGTGCAGAAAGCTTCAGAGCTCAAAGTAAACAAAAGTAATTGCCTTTGTTTGTTAGAGATAACACACTCTGTTCTCAAGCTGCCAGCAGTCCTATGTGCTGACTTGTGGTGACCTCACTTCCTGCTCTCAGATAAGACAAAGAGCAGAGCATAGGGAAGAGCAGGACACGATAACTGAAGAAATCTGTGAGAAGATAAAATCTTTGTTACATTCTCACCAGGGAAAAATCAAAAGAGGAATGTATTTCAAAAAGTCTTGATTTAACATTCCCTACATGTTAAAAGCTTATCTTCGTAGTGAGACAACCCCTTTATGCACTTATAGGGGTGTTCCCTTCTAGCACTTTGAGGGCATATCAATCGTATGTGTCATCAAAGTGTCATAGTTGCAGGTCCCAGCTCCGGAAGTGGCCCCCCCAAAAGTTTTGGTACAAACCAAAGAGTCAGCCATGCTTGTTCACAACTTTTCATTCTGTTCTTCACCAGATTTTCAAGTACAGGACAACAATGTGTTCGGCTGTACTTGGAACTCTCCTAGAACTGAGATGATATTTGCGCTCATTCGCAACGGACTCTTCTTTCCTGAGATAGGTATTGATCACAGAGGTGGCAGCCACACCTATCACACTTTGATGGCATATCCTATTGATACTTCCTGAAAGTGTGAGATGGAAACACCCCTTTAAGGATACATTTTTTTTTTTAAAGTTAATCAATAGTATTCATTCTTCCACCACTGCTACATATTAATTTACTATTATTATTAATCTAATAGGTGCTATATGCATTGTTATTACTATTATTCAATATTTGTCCCATACAGTCAGTCCCCTCTAATGGCAGCTGTAGGAAGACAGAATTTTAGAATTTTTCATTATGGATATGTGAAGTGAAGCAGAGGATTTGGAGCTCTGCACCAAAAATCAGAGTTTCAATCCCCTATAAGAATTCTGGACTTATTTAGATACAAAAAAAGAAATCCATGTTATAATACACAACAAAATAATATTAATATATTATATTGTGCTACTCACTAAAACTCTCTAGAACTCAAAAGAGATTAGATTTTATAGACTATAAAACATTGGAAGTTATAAGAAATTAAAGATGACATTATGCAAACTCTCTGAAAAGAGTTCTAGTTACTAACCACTATTACTATTCATCCTTAACTCAAAGATGCAATGCAGGAGAAGAAGTTATACAGTTAGAGATGGGCGAATTTCTTAAAAAATTTGGTTCGGTCACTTCGCCGAATTTCCCGACAAAAATAACTTCAGTCCGAATTACTTCGGGACGAATCGCGTTAAAAAACAGCTATTTCCAGGCTGCACAGAGCCTGCAGGGTGCTGTAGAACATTGTGCCATGCTTAAATATGCAGACGGAGCTTGGTTTGGTCTTCATACAATGTTGAGTTTTAGTATGACACGCATATGACTGCCACCGCTCTTAGAATCGCTTCACTATAAAATTCCCTGGGCACTTAAGAGGGCAAAACTGACCAAAAAACTGAAGCGGGAATGTAGCCTGATAAAGTCATGGCAGCGCCAGCTGGAAAAAAACAAGCTGAGGGCTCAGGTGGCAACTATAGGCAAGGTGAACAGTGACCAGAGTGTGGATGTGACGGCAGCAGCCAGGCAGTGAGGTCAAGAGTGCACAATGACATTCTGAGTGCAAAACTGGAGTAGGCCACGAGAGTGGCACAATGACATGTGGAGAAGGGCACAGCTGCAGTCACAGCGCCTGAGTCAGCAGTGGCACAATGACACAGTGTGTAGGTCACGGCAGCAGCCACAGCAGCAGCATGAGGTCAGACAGTGGCACAATGACATTGTGTTGCTGGCAAAAACAGCGGTAGGCCACAGAGTGGCACAATGACAGAGTTTGGAGGTCAGGCAGCAGCCACACAGCAGCATGAGGTCACAGAGTGGCACAATGACACAGTGTGGAGGTTATGGTAGCAGCCACAGCAGCAGCATGAGGTCAGACAGTGGCACAATGACATTCTGGAGGTGGCAAAAACAGGAGTAGGCCACAGAGTGGCACAATGACAGAGTGTGGAGGTCACGGCAGCAGCCACAGCAGCAGCATGAGGTCAGAGAGTGGCACAATGACACAGTGTGGAGGTGGCACAAACAGGAGTAAGCCACAGAGTGGCACAATGAGAGAGAGTGGCGGTGACGGCAGGAGCAACAGCATGAGGTCAGAGAGTGGCACAATGACAGGGTATGGAGTTGACTGCAGCAGCAACAAAAGAGCAACAGCATGAGGTCAGAGAGTGACACAATGACACAGTGTGGATGTCACGGCACCAGCAACAGCAGCAGCAGCAGAATGAGGTCAGAGAGTGGCACAATGACAGAGTGTGGAGGTGGGTGGCAATACCAGTCCCTGGTAAAGATGGTGGTAGGCAGATGGAGAAACTGGCAGACGATGTGTGGCATCAGGCAGGTGGCGTCATCAGAATAGTGGCTGAGGCAGGTAGCTTGAACTCAGACTCATTTCTCAGAGTTTGGGTGAGGCGTCATGGCTGATGTAGTCTGACGCCTAAGGCATTGGTGTGTGGAAATCCTGGCCGATCCACGCCTGATTCATCTTGACAATGGTCAGTCATTCCACATTTACCGTGGACAAGCGGGTTCTCCTTGGGGTAACGATGGCCCCCGCCGCACTGAACACCCGCTCTGATGCCACACTACTGGCTGGGCAGGACAGCTCCTACACTGCAAACTCGGCAAGTTGCGGCCACACATCCAGTTTGGCTGCCCAGTGGTCCAGCGGATCTTCTAACTGGGGTGGCAGAGTGCTGTCCAAGTAGGCCACCACCTGTTGGTTCAGGGACTGCTCCAGGTCCTGCTGCTGCTGCTGGTGACTGCCCTCCTCAATAAGCGAGTGAAGAAAGCTGCTCATCAGTGACTCCAGACTTAGGTTGCTGCTGATGGAGCTGGTACTGCTCCTACCCACCCCCCACCCCTTCCACAGCAGCCGCCGCAGTAGTACGTGAGCACTGAGGAACCCCCCGGTCAAACCTGTCAGAGGAGGGACGATGCCGCACATAGGCAGCGGCCAACTGACTACGGAGGATTTCCCTATAGTATTTGAGAGTTTGTCTTCCCTCTCAGCACTGGAAAAAGGCTCCCATTTTGGGACTGGTAAGCGAGGGTCGCAATAGGTGAGAGCCAGAATCAATCCCTCTGCCTGATGGTGACTATTCGACTGTCCACTAGCCAGGCAAATCATGCATGATGCGGTGCCATCTGCACAAGTGACCCGAAGGGACTCCTTGCCTCCATCTCCACTGTATTATCTGGCCGACGGTCTTGTGGGTCATCTGCCTCGTCTTCCTCATATCCATCTACCTCCTCCAGCTGCTCCTGCTCCTCCCATCTGTCACACTGGGTAGAAAATCACTCATTTCGCCAGACAATGCTTCTGCTCCAATGTCTTTCTCCTCCTCATCCTCTGCAGTTCAGTCCCATCGGACTTCAATGTGGCCGCGAGATGGGGGACGCCATGTCTCCATTCCCCCTGCACAGACAGATTTTTCAGCACCTGTTCCAGGACATGAAGCAGTGGAATGTCCCGTTATTCATCCGTAGTCCTGACGACTGACAAATAACATGTGGCCTCCACGAATGGCCTCAGCAAACGGCAGGTTTCACGCCATGAGCTGCCACTGACTGACATCAAAGTTACACAGTCACTCCTGTCCGCCTGTATCATAAAAAATCGTTAATGGCCTTTCTCTGTTCATACAGTCAGTCCAACATGTCAGGCTGGATTCCAATGGGTGGAACATTGCATATCAGCGTTGTTGGGGGAGGCAGTTCTGCCGCAGCAAACTCGAGGAGGTGTTCCTGGCTTTGTAGGAATTGATGAAGTGCATGCCACAGTTTCCTGGCCATTTTCAGAATCTTCTTAAGATCGGGTGGAAGAACTCAGAAACCTTTTCAACAATCAGATTGAACACAAGCGCCACGCAGGGGCGCATGGACCATCCCTCCTCGGGCACGCGCGACACCATGTCCTCCCCATGGTCCGTCACATGGTTCCGATTTGCAGTTTGCTGCGGAGAAAGCCCACATGAGTTTATTGCTGCATGACGCGAGCAGTTCCTCCCCTGTGTGACTTCCTTCGCAAAGCAAGCCAGGTGTAGAACATGCGTGACACGCTGGTGCCCTACTCATGTGGAAATTATGGAGCAGTACTTTGTGGAGGCTGAGATGGTGGTGTTGGTGGTGGAGGATGGCGGACATTGGTGCAGGAGCACAGTTTGACAACGTACAGGAGAATGCAGCGTACTCCTGTCCAAGTTGTGGTGGGCCTGGGCAGAAGCACATTCCACCCAGTGGGCCGAAAGGACATGTACTGGCCCTGACCGTCCAGTTACAGCTCCACATGTCCACACGCCGTTTTGCACCTGGAACAAACCGAAACAGCTTAAGACTGGCCCACCTTCTTTCTACATAATTTGGGTGAAGGTGCTGCTACTGCCTTTTGGAAAAGAAATTACGGCTTGGAACACTCCACCTCGGCTCGTCACAGGCCAATAATTCTCTTAATGTGCAGAGTCCCACCATTTGGAAAGGGAGGGACAGCAGTAACCAAACAACTTGGACAGGAGCACGGTCATCTTCTGCACCTTAGATGGTGGAACCACCCCCGCATACTGTTGTCTCTTTGCAAAATCCGCCTCGTTGAAACACTGCTGGCGCCATGAGTAGCAAGGAGCAGGCGCGTCCTGACCGAGAGATGATGTCAAAGAGAAACAGCTCCTTTCTGCAGAGATGGTGGAGCCTTGACTAGCTGCACTGGCACGCGTGCCACTGGTTGCTGTTGCAAGCTGCGATGCTGTAAAAGGGATGGACCACCACATCTGAGCCATGATACCCCAGAGCGCACCGATGGTGACGCTGCATGTGTGACGCAGGGCCCGAGGTGCAACGTTAGCTCCCTGGCAAAGCTTATCACTTTTTGCCACAGATTCGAAAATATACCCATATGTACATATACTCCTCCAGTGTCTTAGCAAAGAACTGCCGCACAGCCGAGTAGCTGATTTTACCGCCAATGCTCCGCACTGAGTGACTACTAACCCCACCAGCTGCATATCGCTAAGCCCGTGTGTCCCTACCTTTATTGGACCGCAAAGCCGTGTTTTCTACCTGTAGCCCGTGGCAGCATATGCTCCTGACCTCACACTGCTGCTACCACAGCTGACTCACCGTCCACCTACAACCCACTGCTGGCTGCGCCGCTGCCTGACGCGCAAGCTGACATCCTCTTCCTGCCTGAAGATGATGAAGCCCTTGCTTCAACCCCATAGCACCCAAGAGCGGTCGGCTACATCATCATCTATTTGGTTTCTTCGTCACTCAGATCCTCATCACCCCAACCGTCTTTGGTATGCAGAGGCTGACCCCTCACAACATACCTCACATTGCCACTTCTCCACATCTATAACTTCCGCCTACTGCTATAAGCAGTGATATTGGCCCAATTTCCTTTCGCTGCCAAGTAGCTGCTGACTGCCCCTCCTCAAATTGTTTATCCTCGCTGGTTTATTGGTCGCTGAGGCCCAAAACCACATAGTAGATCTCTGTGCTGAGGGAACTGGATGGGACGATTGCGGTTGAGGAAGGTGAGGGCCGCTGACCCGCTCCCTGGGCCAGCCAAACTAACGGTTGTGGTTTGACGTTCCACTGATCTTGGCTGGGATTGTCCCAATTGTCATCTTGCGAGGAAGTGGATTCCTATCACCTAATCAAGAACGCATTGGGTTCTGAACAACACATCACGGCCTGCTAAATGACACACCGTAGTTGAGCCTCACCGAGAGTGACCCCGTGCTGCGACGTCCCCTTTCTGTGCTGCGACCTGTGCCTGCTCCAGGAAAGTTTGTGCCACTGCCCACTCGCATGTGAAGAGGCCCTGCCACCTCTCTGTTCTGCTATACCTGTTTGTTCTAATAATTTACAGACTCTGTTTAATTAATGATACTGTACATGATAAATACAACACCCTGTATTTGACTCAAATGAACCCACTCAACAAGCTTGGTTAAACCCTTGGATATAAATTTGCGCTCCACAAACGGCATAGGAAAACTTACTTGTATTGCCTTTTAAGAACACTGTGTATTTTACTGAATATAAAAGTACAAACAGGCTTAATTAACCTTCGGCTATGAATTGTGCTACAGCCAAAATTTCTGCATTGGTGGTGAAAAACAATTTCTTTGACTGAGTACAACACAGAAATATACTTAGTTAATCCTTGGATGGTAAATGTGCAAAGAATGTGCTGCCAAAAATTACCAGCTGTTGTACAATGTTAAAACGTGCGTGTATTATTTACGGAACACAACAACAGAAAAAACTGCGTAATTAACCTTTGGATATGAATTATGCTACAGCCAAATTTCTTCTTTGGCGTGAAATACACTGTTTTTCTTTTAGGTGACCACACAGCAAACAACGCTTAATTAACCCCTGGAACTAAATGCGCAAAAGAAATGAGCAACCTAAAATTTAAATGGTAGTTGGATTGTAAAAACGCGTTTCTTTAACTGAATACAACAACAACAGGCTTAGGACAAGCGCCTTGGAGTATTCAATGTGCTTCAAGAACTGATCAGATAGCATTAAAATGTAATATGCAGCTGCATTGGACGCACACTGAGACTGGACTCACTTCCAATACCCCACAAAATCAAATTAGAACGTAAGAGAAGCATCACAAAGACAAGCTGTGCACCTCCCCAAAAAATGTGCTGTATAAATGGTAGTTCTTTAGTAATGAGAATATCATAGCAGCAGCAGCAGCACTTCCCTACACAGCACAGGTGAAAGCAGTGTGAACACCAAGCTCGCGCCGACATATAGTGCCGTCACAGGAATCCCATCAGTCTCTGATTGTCTTTCATCTCTGCACATGTCATTTAGGGTCTTCCTTTCTCCTCAGATGTTCTTTGCCCCATTTAACGACACACCCATTTTCCTCGCAGCGATTTTATCAATTAAAAACACGCTTCGTTCCCGCAGCGATCACCAAAACTTCGACTTCTGTTCAGATCGAAGTTTTCCTGAAATTCTAAACGAATTCCACTTCGTTAGAATCAATTTGCCCATCTCCAAATACTGTATCAAACCACTATGTAAGTATGGTCTGATATATTACATTGCTTATGTCCCTTGTCCTAAATTAAATTGCTGGGTACATCCCAGCTCTAGATCATCAAGGATACTAGCAGAGGTGTAACTTGAAGCTCCTGGGCTCCAATGAAGAAAGTCAAATTGTGCCCCCCAGCTGCCATGTTTTATTTATAATACTGGTGTCTTCCTATGTGGCAAAATGGATTTTGGGCCTCTTCAGGCTGCAGGACCCGGTAGCAACTGCACAGCCAATAACTACACCCCTGGATACTAGAGGAAATATATCACTAATAAAATCCCTAGAATATGTATCCTCTCCCGTCATCCACGTCTTCACCCACGCTTGGTTGAACTTGTTGGACATATGCCTTTTTTTAACCGTATTAACTATATAACTATGTAATATGTACATAAAGAAGGTTATCAAAATGAGTAATCAGTGGTAGAGGAGGAAGGAGGGGAACATTAGCATATTGGTTACGGCCACAGCTCAAAAAGGGTAACGTTCCTCATTAGGGAGAAGCGCCATGTAGTTGTGTGGAGACTTATACACCATTAGTTGTTCCATTAACATTTTAACCTCTTAAGTCGAACGCCTGAAAAGTACTTAATGACCAGCACATTTTTAAAATTTTTGCCTCCTTACGTTTCAACAGTCATAACGTAGTTTTTCAGTGATGCAGTTATATGAGGCCTTGTTTTATTCGGGACAAGTTGTACTTTGTGGGGGAATAGTTTAAGTTCACTTATAAATTATTGCAGAATTTTTGCACAATGTTTTTCTACTTTTTTTGTGATTTTTAAAATTATTTTTTACATTCCATTTTCACACTTATTAACTAGTTAGATTAATTCTACATGTTATTACGGTCATGTAGATACCTAATATGTGTAGGTTTTTTGTTTGTGTAATGTATGCACAATTATTTTTTTTATTTTTTTTGGTTTTATTATATTATTTATTTTTTATGCACTTTTTATGTTTTTTGCTTTTTTTTTTAAATCTCATGAAGTAATAACCATTTTAGATTTTGTTTTACACTTAGTAATGTATTAGCATATTCAGTATGACACAGGCAGCAATCAGGGCAGCACACAGTATACCCTAATTGCTGGCTTGTTACACAGACAGCCCTGGGGCTACCCTAGGTCTCCAGGTTTGACTGTTTATCCATTAACCGGGCTCTGTCGGGTTATCAGGAATCCCAATCACCCGACAGAGCAGGGGGAAGCCCTTTGATTATGCCATGGTCACTAACGGCGGCAATCAAAGGGTTAAGCGCCGGGGAGCGGAGGTTTCCCCTATTCTCCGGCGCTTGCAGAGATTGCACTGGGAACAGGGTTGTGAACTACAGATCTATTCTCAGCACAGCTGCGGCGCTAAAAGCCACAAAACCGGATGTCTGCAGCAACGTCAAAAAACGTCGCTGCAGAAGAACGACCTGAAATGACTTACAACAAAAATGGTGGGCGGTCGTTAAGGGGTTAAATATATTAAAAAAGACTCGTGGGAGATGAGCTAGAACTCTGCAATGCCACCTATTGGATGTAGCAATCCTTAAGTCACATCTTACTCTCTGAGCCTTGCAATGTAAATGGGATTAATGCCATAGGAGTTATTCATCTGTAGACAGCTGTTTCAGGGTATTTTCCTCTCATCAGTGAAGAGTAAAATACTGTTGGCTATGTGAGAGGCACAAGGCATAGCTCAAAAGGTGTAAGGCTCCTCATTGGGGAGGGGCGACATAAACACACTTGCAATACCCATTTTAAAAATCCCGCATTTCCTCCTGACAGTGATAAAAAAAAAATTTTTTTTTTTTTTTCTGCTATGCAGATTTCAGACTTGCAAGTAGAAAAACCTATGCCACACTTAATAAATATATAGTATTCCCATTAAGATTTAACGGAGCATAGATCCAAAAGGAATGCACATGGATTATGCTGCAAAATGCATGCACAGTATATTTATTCTGTGTGAGAAGGCTTTAGTCTGCTGACATCAGACATTATAATACCACTATTTTCTAAATCACTAAATTGATATTTAATACCAAAAAATTAGAAGATTGAAGCAAAAATAAATACGAGATAAATTGTGCTGTTGCAAAACCAGGTTACTAAATATATTAAATATAGTGTTTTACCAAAAAAACTCCAATGGTATGATAAAAAGCTATTTCAGGCTATGGTACAGTCATAAATGATCAAAGTTTGAAGAAATAAAACTAACTTTACAAAATATCCATGTAGTAAAGTAAAATAATTGAAACCATGCAGTGTCTGTATGGGTTGGATCCATCAGTGGTTCTTGGATGCAGCGTATTATGACTAAATCATCCAGGGACTATCTTGTTTTCAAATGCTTAATCTTCTGGAAAAAATGTAAATGCTTATGGAAACAAAGTCATTCATTTATATTTATAAAACCATATAATGTTAGCATGACTAAACTACCATGGTTTCTTTCGTTGATAGGCATTGAATTGCATAATGAATTAATTTTTTCCCAATTTTATAGCTAAAGCCAAGTAATTTCTAATGTTTTTATACATTTTATAGATGTTAGGTGGATACATCCCCATAAGGTAGACTCTCATGTAGCATAATTTTTCACCATATATTTGGCCTCAGTGAATCTGCCACATAATTTTCATTGCACTATATGTAACCGAGGCAAAAATTGCAACATTCATCAAATACCTGGTGCAAAATTACGCTTGTGTGTGATACTATATGAGGTAAAATGATGGAAAGATACCAAGCAGTTGTAAACCTCTTTCCACGGCTTCTCTGCTATCACAGGTCTGGGACTCCAACGCAATTCTAAATGATTTGATTTTAGATGTCTGGATTGAATTTTGTCAAAAAATACCAAAGATTCAACCCTATTCTAAGTTGTGGTTGGGTTTCCATGGTTCATTAACTTTCTGCTGTGCTCCTAATGTGACACTTCCAGCTACCAGAAGTGGCATTGGACCGTGAGTGCAGCGGAATGGTAAGTTAACCCTGTACAAAACTTTAACCTTAAAGGGAATCTGTCGCAATTTTTTTTTTTTTACTTATTAAAACAAGACCCTGATCCATATTCTTGGCTGTTTTATTTTCCTTTATTTCTCAATTCGGCCGTCTATATATGATTGCGGGAAAGGCATTCTTGCTTGCACTGCTTTAACAGCAGTCAAGAATACTTTACAGCAACTTCCCGCACATTAGAGAGCCTTAAGACTGATTCTGTCCCATATACTTCTATAGGATAGTTTCTAGTCATGCGTGAGACCTGTGGAGAAATCATGTAAGGGAGGGGGTGAGGAGGGGAGCTGTGACTAATCTCCTCCTTGTGACTAGGGGGGATTCCTGTGTTATCTATTCAACACAGTGTGTCCCGACCTATCATTTTTAGACGCCTGCTTTTTATTCATGATAATTACAAACACTGAAAATCTAATCTCCCTCTACAGAACAGTAAGTCTTATACACAGACTATTATTAGGCTTAGTGGCCAAAGTAAAACTGCAGGAGCTTAAGGTTTTCACGCTACAATGATTTGGGTTTTTACTTAAAAGATCTTTAAAAATACAAGCAGCTTTGAAATTTATGTTTCATTTACAATGTCCTACTGATTTTGAGTTATCCTGTAGTAGAGTTGCATCAGCTTCTCAAATCACTATAGCCACTCGACCTGTTGATTTTTATCTCACTGGCTGTCAGTGCTCGTGACTCATCAGCTTCTCAATACAGGCAGAGCACAGAGCCCCTCCCGCAACAGTATGCTTCTGTAGGGAAGGAGGGGGAGGCTTCTGTGTCTGAGTAGCTGTGCTGCCTGGATTAACCCTGCGTGGTGCCATGCTCCCTCCTGTTCTCTACACTGAATGAGGACACCAAGATTGAGGGCTGATCTGGTGGTCAGGTATGAGTGACAGTAGTGAAGGTGTTACTATAATCACCATGTGTCTGTGGAGCTTTGACTATAATAATAAACAGATCATGGGGGCATGTGAACGGTTCATATCCCTCCCTGCTCTGCTGTATTAGTGACACATCGTTATTATAGAAACACACTTCACCGCTGCCCTGTGTCTGTTCTGACAGGTGTTTTTTGTTGTTTTACTTGAGATGTCCGTGGAGATTTGTATGCTAAGCAGGGGGTATAGAACCTTTTACATCCTCCCCTGCTCTGCTATAGCATAACACAGCTTCACAGACCTCTCCACACTCATAGATCAGCCCTCTTCCTGCTGTCTCCTGACTCTGTGGAGAGGAGCAGCAAGAGCTCGGCCACAGCAAACCCCCTTGCCCTCCTCCTGCTGTATAGAAGCTTCCGCAGTCCCAGGAGGAGAGCTGTCTGTGTGCTGACAGAGGGGATAAGGGGGAGGAGAAGAGCAGACAAGAAGCACGCCCCGAATTCAAAAATCTTATGCTGCCCATACACTGAGTTAGGTTGAAAAGCCTGTAGTGAGACAATCTCCTTTAACATTCATAAAAAAGTACTGAAAGTGATATGGAAAATTAAAAAAAAAAATTATAACCAAAAATTCCTAAAAAAAATGTATTTAACATAAAAATGTGAGTTAAACAAGAAGTCATTTTTTGATGACACATTCCCTTTAAAGAGACCCTGTCATATTGAATAAGCTATCGGATCTTCTGGTAGCATGTTTGAGCAGATTGATCTATAGTTCTCTGGGAAAATATTTCGTAGCATTGTATTTTTTTTCTCAAAGGGAAAAGTATCTAAATGGACCAGCACATCCAAGGAATACAAACCTGTTTCTTTTATTGCATATCAATATGTTAAAAACATGAGTGAGTGCAACAGGCATGATCCATAACAAGAAAAAAGAACGATGTTACGCATTGCTTACTACCACAAGTTCTTATTCTCTAGTGGTTTCATTTATATCCCTGCTTATTGTGGTTAAGGAGTCCAGTAGGCGGCGTTATCCGTGAGTGACAGCTATCTCTGCCCACTCACACACAAGGAAGGCTGTCAATCTCTGATAATATCGCCTACTTAACACCTAGAATAAGCAGGGATTTTAATGAATAAAATACCACTTTTACCATTTTCGCTACAGAACTACAGTACAGTATATGTCCATGTGCTCAGTTTTTCCTGCTCTATAACATGCCGCAAGTAGATAATAAAGTATACTCAATGTGACAGTTTCTCTTTCAGACCAATTTAGGGTTAGTGATAGAAATAGAGTTAAAGGGGTTGTCTCACTACATTGATTCATCTTATATCAGTCCTGTTTTCTTGCTTTCACTTTGAATTCAGGGGCGTGTTTACTAGCTTTTACTAGCCTGCAGTAGAAGCCAGATCTGTAGCTATAGCAACCAGTGCTGGCAGCCTACAAGGAGAGATCAAACAGATATATAGCTATAGCTACCGGAGGAGCTGATGCAGCCCATACAAGAGGGGATATATAGGACTAGGTAGGACACTGTTAATAGACATATATAACAATGTGACTTGTTTTTGCAGGATCTTTAACATAAAAAGCAATCCTTGTAGTAAGACAACCCCTTTAAAGAAAAAAATGAGTTCAGGACAACTGGAGCCCAAACTGTTCCCAAATTTGGTTGAACCAGTTTTGAACCAAGCAGGGACCAATTCAAGCAACACTAGTGATCAGTCTTTATTTTTACTTAAATGCAACAATCAAGAAGACACCTATTAAATTCTGCTTTTTTATGAATAATTGGTAACAAAGTTAAAATTAGAAGGAGTAAAAAGAACCATACAACCCCTTACGAAAGCACTTTGGAACATAGTGATACCTTCTTATAACAGAAAAGATGTGCATGCTCCCTTATCTCTTGTATGTATGCAAGAAAGAGAAATAGTTCTAGGTGTATGGTCGTCCGCGCAAATCTTTTCCCTATAATTCACAAAGAGGTGCAACTATGCATTCAAGATCACTATTATATAGCACAGGAAGCTGGATTTGTGCACAACATTTTTTAGAAAAATCTGACATTGACCAGAATCTGAAGCGCAAGACTATTGACATAAATATAAAAATGTACGCTTCCCAACATTATGAATTTTATCCAGGTGCCTAAAAGACTTTTTTATTAATAGAATAATAATCAATAAATGCCCAAATACTGATCTTTTGGGAGACAGTTTCTGAGCTACAGTAAAGTCTATAATTTTAAGGAGGTAGGTTTAATTTTTAACATTAGAGATAGAATAACCATAAATAAAATCCAAAAATCACATTGGTATAAATTACAAAAATTTATTTGCATTTTCATTTAGTAAATAAAGTATTTGATCCCTCTGGCAAACAAAGCAAGACTTAATAGTTAAACTTTTTTTGTAGTTGATGATGGTTTGCGCACATGTCAAGAGGAAGTTTGGTCCACTCCTCTTTGCAGATCATCTCTAAATCATTAATATTTTGAGACTGTCGATTGGCAACTCGGATCTCCAACTCCCTCCATAATTTTCTAATAGAATTAAGGTCTGGAGATTTGGCTAGGCCACTCCATGCACCCTTAATGGTCCTTACCTTTGAGCAAACCCTTTAGTTGCCTTGACTGGTATGTTTTGGGTCATTATCTTGCTGGAAGTCCGAGCCACAACCCATTTTTAATGTCCTGGTAAGAGGGAAGGAGGTTTCCACTCAGGATTTTAATGTACATGGCTCCAGTCCATTCTCTCATTGATGCGTTGAAGTAGTCACTTTGCCCTAAGCCATTACCCAAAACATAAAATGTTTCCTACCTCCATGCTGACAGATGGGGATGGTGTTCTTTGGGTCTTAGGCAACATTTCTCTTCCTCCAAACACGGCAAGTTGAGTTAATTCCAAAAAGCTAAATTTTTGTCTCATCTGACCACAGCACCCTCTCCCAATCACTAACAGAATCATTCTGGTGTTCATTGGCAAACTTCAGACTGGCCTGCACATGTGCCTTCTTGAGCAGGGGGACCTTGTGGTCACTGCTGGAATTTAAACCATGATGGTTTTTTTGGTGACTGTGGTCCCAGCTGCCTTGAAATCATTAACAAGTTCCCCCCATTTTAGTCTTAGCGATTCTCTTACCTTCTCATTATCAAGAATACCCCACAGGTGAAGATTTTTCATGGTGCCCCCAGATCGATGTCGATGGACAGATCATTTTGTTATTTCTTCCATTACCCCCCCCCCCCCTCCCCCCCCCCCCCCCCCCCCCCCCGCCCCCCCCCCCTCATCTCGCCCCCCCGCCCCCCCCTCTTACTATTGCACCAACAGTTGATCCTCCTTCTCACCCATCGTCTTACTTATGGTTTTGTAGCCCATTCCAGCTTTATGCAGGTCTATGATCTTGTCCTTGACATCCTTAGAAAGCTCTTGGTCTTGCCAATGTTGTCGAGGTTAGAGTCTGACTGATTAATTGTTTGTGGACAGGAGTCTTTTATAAAGGTGACTATTTAAGACTTTAATGCAGGTAACAAGTTGATTAGGAGCATCTAACTGGTTTGTAGGAGCCAGACCTCTAAATAGTTGGTAGGGGATCAAATTCTTAAATCACAAATGCAAAATGCAATATATTAAATAAAATTTATACAATGGCGAATTTTCTGGATTTTATTTTTGATATACTATCTGTCAATGTTAAAATTAACCTACCTTCAAAAATATAGACTCTTCATGTCTTTGTCAGTGATCAAACTTACACAATCAGCAAAGGATCAAATAATTATTTTCTTCACTGTATATCCTAAATCTTGAATTTTTTTTAGGAAACATGACTTCAATTCTCTTCTTAGCATGGATTATTTATTTTCTGTTTGCCCGTTTGAAAATCATTAGGATATATTCAGATGGAGAGTAAAATTTACTCATCGGAGTTTACCATTGAAAACCACGTTGGATTTTGGTCATTTGTTTTCCAGCGGATTCTGGTGAAATTAGAAAACAAGTCCCATTAATTTCTATGGGGTTTTATATGTGTCCAAAGTGACATACAAGCATTTTTTGCCGTATTTTACAATAGGTTTTTAGCCTTTCCCATTGACCTAAATAGTAAATTTTCCACATGGTGTATAACAGAATAATGAAAATATTCTAAGTTTTTTTTTTTTTTTTTTTACCCTTAAAAACCGACCGACAAAATACTATAACTAAACTAAACTACAACGCGTATTTTCTATTGAGATCAATGGAGATGATTTCACTTTCAGTTTTAGACACGTATTTCAAGTTGGAATCCTCCTGGATTTTGACTACAAATACTTGTTGTGTGGACAGAGCCTTAGGTAACATGATTATGCCCTTTAACTCTGCTTTGCCCAAACAGAGAGTATAAAATATCTACTATGGTGTTCTAAATGCCACTAGTAACCTGCCTTTCTCTATATATTTGTCATTATCACTCTCCACTATTTATTTTATTCATTTACATAACGCTTATATATTCCATAGTGCTGTACAGAGATTCTCATTATTCATATTGGTCCTTTCTCCAACAGTCTAAATTCCAAAATAACCCATCTGTATGTTTTTGGAGTGTGGGATAAACATGGATGAAACCCACGCTAACAAGGAGAGAAATTACAAACTTCTTTCAGATGTTGTCTGAGGTGTGATTTGAACCCAGGATCCCAGTGCTGCAAGGCAACAGGGCTAACCACTGAGCTGCTCCATGCAGAAGCATAAATAATTAAATCTACTTAGTGAATAACTCATTTGCATGTAGGTATATTCTAAGCCATTAGCTTCCTATTCATCTTTCCATCTTCTCCACAATTTTTACTTACTGTAGGTTAGTCCCCGGCGCCACCGCTATCCGCCGCTGCCGCCGATCGTTAGGGTCCTACGCCGTTACCAGTCGCTAAGCTATCGGCTTAGGACCTTGGCTACGCAAGCGGTGGCGGGACTAACCGTATGTGCGCCGCCGGACGCACAGACAGTTAGATGCTTTTGGCGGAGCAGAGAGCTCGCAGAGTACTAGGGAGCCACAGCAGGATGCGGCTCTGTGCGCGCCGGAGTGCACAAGCCCAGGCGGCGTGCGCGTCATCACGCTGCCCGACCCCGCGTCCTGGTGACGTCACGCTCGCTGAAGAAAAAGACCGGGAGCAGCGGACAGTGACAGGGAGCGAGGGTCAGGTGTGTGCTGTCATGTTATTACTTTAAATTAGCTCTATCATGCTGGGGGCTGTGTATCTACTGTCATATGTGCAGGGAGTGGATGCTAATATCTACTGTCATATGTGCATGAGTAGGGTGCTATTATCTACTGTTATATGTGCAGGGAGGCGAGCTATAATCTACGTGATATTTGCAGGGGGGACTATTTTATCTACTTAAATACGTGCAGGGGGGGCTATTATCTAACTTATATACGTGCAGGAGATTACTATAATCTACCTACATATGTTCTGCTGTGAGGCCTAAACTACCTATATATACAACGTGCTGAGGGCCTATAAGCTATCTATATCAATAGTTGCCCATACTTTGAAAATGAAAAGCAGGAGACTCTAGATGGCGGCGCGCGGTAGCGTGCCGCGCAAAAATTTGCATGGACACGCCCATCTTCCGTATAAACCACGCCCCCTTCAAAAAGCCACACGCCACTCCACCTAACTGCATAACGGCTTGAAGAAAGCCAGGTTAGATGCCCTTTAGCCAGGTAGTAACCGCCCAAAAGCATGTAGTGCCTCCTTACAGGCAGGTAATGCCCCTTGTACCAAGTAGATGCCCCTCTTTAGCCAGTAGTGCCCCCCTTTGTTAACCAGGTAGTGCCCCCACTGTTGCCAGCTAGTGCCCCCTCTTTTTGCCAGCTAGTGCCCCCATTGTTATTTGCCAGCTAGTGCCCCCATTGTTTTGCCACTAGTGCCCCCTCTGTTGCCGAGCAAGCGAGTCCCCCTCTGTTTGCCAGGTAGATGCCCCCTCTTGTTGCCAGTGTAGATGTCCCCTCTGTTGCCAATGAGTGCCCCCCTTTTGCCGGGAAATGCCCCCCATATTCCAGGTAATTCCCCTTTTCCATTAATTTCCCCACCCTTTTTCCCCCCGGGGAATCCCCTTTTCCCCCCCCCCCCCCCCCCCCCCCCCAAAAAAAAAATTACCCACCCCCCCCCCCCCCCCCCCCCCCCCCCCCTTTTTTTTTTTTTTTTGCCATAATGTCCCCCCATTTCCCAGGAAAGATGTCCCCTCTGTTCCAGGTAGTCCCCCCCATTTTTTCCCAGTATCCCCCCTTGTTCCCAAAGTAGTCCCCCCTCTTTGCCGGGTAGTCCCCCTTTTTGTTCCCAGGTATTTGCCCCCTCTGTTCCCGGGAGGGGCCCCCTCTGTTCCCATATGCCCCCATTGTTCCAGGTAGTGCCCCCTCTTTTGGGCCGGGTAGTCCCCCCATTGTTCCGGGAAATTCCCCCATTTTTGGCCAGGAAATTTGCCCCCTTTTTGGGCCCATAAAATCCCCCCATTGTTCCCGGGGCAGACCCCCCCCCTAAAGCTAATAAAAAAAAAATTTTTTTAAAATCCACTCACCTCACCAGGCTCCTCAGCGCTCCCAAACTCCCAAACCGATCTCCTCAGGGCGCGGGGGGAATTAAGCACCCCCCAAAAACCCCCCCGCACTGCGCGTCCCCTTAAACCCCCTGGGGCCACGGGCCCTTTGTAGTGCGGCGCACACCCCGGGCGCCTTTCATACAGGGGGAGGAGGGGGGAGGGGCCCAAACCCTCCTCCTCCTCCCTGCACACGAACTCCGGGGGGGTAAAGGGGGCGAAAGGGGCCGTTTCCCACCCCCTTTGTAGGAGGGGCCCGGCGGCGCCAGAGTAGCGCACTAGGTACCCCGGGCGCGGGGGCCATTTAAAAAAGCCCCCCCCCCCAACCGGGTGGGGGGCGGGAAAGGAATCCCAAAACCCCCCCCAGGGGGCGGGGGGGGGCCCCCCAAATAGGGGAAAACCCCCCCCCCGCCAAAAAGGGGAGAGTTGGCATGTATATCTATATACCTTTTGGGGGCCCAAAAACCTGCCTATATACCTACGGGGGATCCAAAACCCCTGCCTATAAACCAAACGGGGGATCCAAAAAACCTGCCTTTTAAAACCTGCGGGGGGTCCAAAACCTTTCCCCAATATACCTTTCGGGGGGAAACCAAACCTGCCCAAATTCCTGCTGGGGATCCAAAACCTCCATATCCCTGCGGGGGGACCTAAACCTCCCTATTTCCCTGCTGGGGGCCCTTTAAAACCTGCCTATATACCTGCTGGGGGGCCAAAAACCTCCCTTAAAACCTCGGGGGGACCAAAACCCTGCCTTTATACCTGCTGGGAATAAACCTCCCTAATCCCTTTAGGGGGGAAATCCATAACCTGCCTAAAACCAAAGGGGGGACCCCAAAACCTCCCTTTATATACCTGCGGGGGACCATAACCTGCCCATATACCTCCCGGGGGGACATAAAAAACTAAACCCCTCCCTACGGGGAGATATAAAAAGTTTTTATAACCACCTACGGGGGGAAAAGAAATAACTTAGGGGGCCCTTTTCCCTTCCCACGGGGGGATAAAATAATTTACGGGCTTTGTGAGTCGCTAACAGTCGTTAACCCGGTTTTTAAAGGGCCCTCAAAACAAGTCAGTTGATAAGAGTTAGCAATCGATTTGGGGAACTCCAGTGGGTTGTTAAAGTTGTTAAGGGCCCCAAGTCCCAATTTGGGAAGAAATTTGCAATTGACTCCGGGGCTACTTTTAGGGACTTTTTTTGTTTAGCCCATAGACATCTCATAGTATTCTTAAATAATAAAAAAAACCCTTTTCCTTTTCCCTGCATTTTTAAAGGTTGGATTAGGGAAGGGGGGAAAAAGAATTAAGTAATTTGTAATTCTTTTTAAAGTATTTGGGAAAAATTTTTTTACCTTGGGAGGGTAAAAGATTTTAAATGTCTGATTATTAAGATCTGCCCCTTGGGGGGCTTTGAATGTTTGGGAAATACCAAATCACCTACTTGAGGGGAATTTTTGGGTTTATTTAAAAGACTGATCGTCCCTTTTAAAAAATTTTGAAAACGCAAAGGAAAAAATCTAAATAAACTACTAGCATTTTCTGAAAGCCCCAAAAAATTTTTAATGGGGCACCCCGGGGATTCTCCACCAAAATCTTTTGACATAGTTTAAAATGCAACCCCCCTTTTCCCCCAAAATAGGGCCCCAGTCTGGGTCCCCAAGATTGACTTTTCCCTTTAAGATAAAATTTTTTTGGGAAACAAAAAAAACAAAAGGGAACATTTCAGTTTCAATGTTGTGGCGTTTTTCAAGCAATATGGCCACAATACTTGGGCTGAAACGTTGCAATTTGTTTGTTACTCATATGGAGTGAATGAAACGGTACCCATTTTTGAAGATGCTGATGTCTGTGGAATTTCTTTATTATGGTGGTGAGTTGTGACTAAACACACCAGATGGACAGTCTGTTGCATCATTGGAGCATTATTTTAGCCCTATTTTTGGCACGAATTGTGACCATTGTGGATTGAGTGTTGTTCCCATTTCCCTACTATTGCTGAAGTTTTGTGGGAGACCCCTTTAATCTATAAGTAAGGATCCTTTCATGCTGATGGAGAAATGCACTTTTATATAGCAAGTCACTTGGCATATGTTAAAAGCAGGGTTTGTCCTGACTAATTGTCAAGTGGGTGATTGGCTGAATTAACGATCATTCATATCTAAAGTCATTTGTGTGACTGTTCATTTCTAGTGATGAGCGATTGTGTCAACTATCGTTATCGATTCGATAGTCGAAATCGTCATTTATCAAGACGATTTCCGATAGTCGATAATAGATTATCGCCGATGACCATTAAAGTCTATGGGAGAGGAACAGCACCTTCATTCTTACACCCAAATAGGGCTGGAGAAGCTGGAATTAACATCCACAACAGTAAAATAGATACGTGCTACATCTTAGGCAACACAATTAGGTTATAAAAGTCACAGAAAAAAGTCACAGACCATTCACTATCCCTGTCTTGTACCACAGCATGACCCACAAATTAAAAAGTGCCAGAAGGCAGTATGATTTGAACCACCATTTTAGTTGAACTGGACATTGACTATACCTGTCCTGGGCAACAGCATGAGCCCCAAACCTGCATGACCCCCAGATTTAAAAAGTGCCAGAAAAAGGAATCTTTCAACCACCATTTTAGTTGAACTGGACATTGAATATCCCTGTCCTGGACCGCAGCATGCAGGTTGCATTAACCACTGAAGAACAGATTGACGACGCTGTTCGTTACTGAGATTTACAGGGCCCTGACCCAGCGATGACAGGCCTGACGGTCCTGCAACCAACGATCCGCTGGCTTGCGTGTTGTCGCCAGCACTGGAAGGAGCAGCTTCTCTCGTACCTCTACCACCATGTCCTACACCCCTCTTTGCTCGCTTACCACCTGCATTTCGCTCCATGTTCAGAAAGATAAAAATTTAAGAAGGTATGGAACAGTTTTTGACAGTCTCTTATTAAAAGACAGCAAATCACAGCTATTCTTAAATCCCTCTAATTTCCTACAGCCAACTAGGATTAGAAACTGAAATGTTTCTATCGAATACCTGTGAAATACGGTCTGATGGAAGAACTGTAAGACAAAATCAACAGTGTTCTTCCTTCAGTCCCAGGGATTTACAACTGCCCAGTAGGACTAGGAATTGATAGTTTTCAACAAAATATACAAGTGCGCTATCTGCTCCCAACTGAGATTCAACGAGCGCAATAAAACTATTCAGAAGTTACACGGATGAGAAATTGCGTTTTTTGCAGCAATGACAAACGAGAACAGTTGCTAGAAAATTTTTCTAGCAGAATTGTCGTACAACGTGGCTATTTGAAAAAAACTAGGGCCGCACCACGTGCAATACAGCTATTTAAAAGTTATACAGATAACAAAACAGTGGTTTTTGCACCAATGAAATACACTCACAGTACTAGCGAAATTTCCGTATCCAAATATTTAAATTACATAGGTGCTTTGAAAAAAACTGGTGTGCGAACCAAAGTTTAAACACCTAAATTTAAATGTTATACGATAATAAAAGGTGTTTTTTCACTTATGAAATACACCTGCAATTACTAGCAAATTTCTGTATCCTAATATGAGTACAAGGTTGGTCTTTGAACAAAAATGGCCTGCGTCAAAGTGAAAAAACACAATTAAATTGTGTACGGAAAAATATTTTAAAAATATTTGTGTTGTTTTTTTTTTTGCACCTGAATGAAATAAATCCATACAATTACTAGAAACAAATCTTCAGTATCATAATATAAGTACAAGATGGGTCTTTGAACAAAAATAGGGGGTGCGCCAAAGTGAAAAAAACCTAATTAAATTGTTGTACGGATAATAAAAGGTGTTTTTCACCTATGAAATACACCTGCAATTACTAGGAAATTTCTGTATCAAAATATAAGTACAAGATGGGTCTTTGAACAAAAATGGGCTGCGCCAAAGTGACAAAAACCTAATTAAATTGTGTACGGATAATAAAAGGTGGTTTTTGCACCTATCAAATACACCTGCAATGACTAGAAAGTTTTTGTATCAAAATATAAGTACAAGGTGGGTCTTTGAACAAAACTGGGCTGCACAAAGTGAAAAAAACCTAATTAAATCGTGTACGAATAATAAAAGGTGGTTTTTGCACCTATGAAATACACCTGCAGTTACTAGACAAGTTCTGTATCCTAAAGTAAGTACAAGGTGGGTCATTGAACAAAACTGGGCTGTACAAAATACAAGGTAATATTTCACCAAAAACTGGACGAAATCTGGTAAAAAAAAAAGCCATTTCAATGCAGGTTCAAAGCAGAGTCTGGGCTGCACAATATACACTCTCCTTTCAAAAGCCTGCCTGTCTGTCTGTGTTCGCCCGCACAACCCCCGCGGGCCCTCCCCCCACGGCTGTACAGCGTTAGATGCTTCTTTAAAAGTCTCAGCCTAACTAACTAAGAAGTGAAATTCTCTAATCTACCTATGTCTAAAAGAATGAAAAACGGTGCCTGGACATGGCAGCGGGAAGCCTTGTGAAGTCCTCCAGCACTGCTACGTTCTCGTTTGCCCCACTTCTGGCCCCAGGCAGGAAGTGGGGAAACCGCCATCTTGGTACAGCCTAATGCATTATCTATGCAATGCATTAGGCTGTATTAACGATTGCGCCCCCTAGTAGTGAAGCACCCTAGGGGGACTCAATGTTAAAGTAAAAAATAAATAAATAGAGTTTTAAAGCACCAAAAAAGTATTAAAAGTTCAAATCATCCCCCTTTCCTAATTTTACAAATAAAAACAATAAAATAGTAAAAAAGAGATACATATATGGTATCGCGGCGTCCGAAAGTCCAATCTATAAAAATATAACATCATTTATCCCGTACGCTGAACACTGTAGAAGAAAACAAATTCCAAATGCCAAAATTGTGTTTTTTTGGTCATCTGATGTCCTATAAAAATTGGAATAAAAGTGATCAAAAAAGTCACATCTATTCCCGACTGCTAGCAATAAAAAGTATGCTTCAGCCCGCAAAAAAATACCGCCTCACTGCCGTCCATAGGTGTTAGTACAAAAAAGTTATTGGTCGCACAAAATAGCACCGCGCCGCAAATTTCAAAAATGGAAAATGTTTGGAATTTTTTTTACGGTACCAAAACATAACAGAAACCCTACATGTTTGGTATTCACGGATGCATATCAACCTGTAGAATACAGATAATACATAATATTTACCAAAAAATTAACGCCGTAAAAGCAAAAAACCCACAGACATGGTGAAAGTACATTTTTTTCACAATTTGTCCTACCTAGATTTGTTTTCCGTTTTCCCAGTATATTCTATAGTACATTGAATAACACCATTAAAAAGTACATCTTGTCCCACGAAATAAAAGCCCTCATAGGTCTATGTAGGTGGAAAAATAAAAAAGTTATGGCTTTCCAAAGACCCAGTGGGTCAAAAGCAAACTGAGGATTTGTTACATCCAACAGAGGGCGCTTGAGCTTCTCAGCTCCTTTCCCATAATGCCTTGTGATATGCAGATGCTTCATGGAGTGCAAAAGGCAATTATGAATCTGCACATTGCTATATAGCCGCTGTCCCTAAGGAGAGATCTTCCCTTTCATGTTCTTATACGTATCGAACATGTTTAGAAATAATCTTGGTCACAAAATATTATTGAAAGCTACCAAGAGGAGGATACAAACTTAGTGTAGAGGTGACCTAACGGGGAAGTTAAGCAGGATCTAAATCTAGCAGGGGTTGTGGAAAGGGTTGAAACAGGAAAGAGAAAATTGACAAGCCACAAGGCATTAGGTACAGCTTAGATCAGGCATCCTCAAACTGCGGCCCTCCAGGTGTTGGGAAACTACAACTCCCATCATTACCACTGTTATAGATTATATAAATGCATGATGGGAATTGTAGTTTCCCAACAGCTGGAGGGCCGCAGTTTAAGGATGCCTGGCTTAGAGTAACTAGAAGTGTAGATGTTGGTTGGAGGCTTACCATTTAGCAGGCAAGATGTACAGTGGTGGCCAAAAGTATTGGCACCCCTGCAATTCTGTCAGATAATACTCAATTTCTTCCTGAAAATGATTGCAATCACTAATTCTTTGGTATTATTATCTTCATTTAATTTGTCTTCAATGGAAAACCACAAAAAGAATTGTCATAAAGCCAAATTGGATATAATTCCACACCAAACATAAAAAAGGGGGTGGACAAAAAGTATTGGCACTTTTTGAAATATCATTTGATGCGTCTCTAATTTGTGTAATTTACTGCAACTGTAACTTACCTGTGGCACCTAACAGGTGTTGGCAATAACTAAATCACACTTGCAGCCAGTTGACAAGGATTAAAGTTGACTCAACCTCTGTCCTGTGTCCTTGTGTGACCACATTGAGCATGGAGAAAAGAAAGAAGACCAAAGATCTGTCTGGGAACTTGAGAATCCAAATTGTGAGGAAGCATGAGCAATCTCAAGGCTACAAGTCCATCTCCAAAGACTTGAATGTTCCTGTGTCTACCTTGCGCAGTGTCATCAAGAAGTTTAGAGCCCATGGCTTTAACCTCTAACCTCCCTAGATGTGGACGGAAAAGAAAAATTGACGAGAGATTTCAATGCAAGATTGTGCGGATGGTGGATAAAGAACCTTGACTAACATCCAAACAAGTTCAAGCTGCCCTGCAGTCCGAGGGTACAACAGTGTCAACCCGTACTATCCGTCGGCATCTGAATGAAAAGGGACTGTATGGTAGGATACCCAGGCAGAACCCACTTCTTAGCCCGAGACATAAAAAAGCCAGGCTGGAGTTTGCCCAAAGTTACCTGAGAAAGCCTAAAACGTTTTGGAAGAATGTTCTCTGGTCAGATGAGACAAAAGTAGAGCTTTTTGGGAAAGGCTATCAAACATAGAGTTTACAGGAAAAAAAAAAAAGGCATTCAAAAAAAGAACACAGTCCCTACAGTCAAACATGGCGGAGGTTCCCTGATGTTTTGGGGGTTTCTTTGCTGCCTCTGGCACTGGACTGCTTGACCGTGTGCATGGCATTATGAAGTCTGAAGACTACCAACAAATTTTGCAGCATAACGTAGGGCCCAGTGTGAGAAAGCTGGGTCTCCCTCAGAGGTCATGGGTCTTCCATCAGGACAATGACCCAAAACACACTTCAAAAATCACTAGAAAATGGTTTGAGAGAAAGCACTGGAGACTTCTAAAGTGGCCAGACCGGAATCCCATAGAACACCTGTGGAGAGATTTCAAAATGGCAGTTTGGAGAAGGCACCCTTCAAATCTCAGGGACCTGGAGCAGTTTGCCAAAGAAGAATGGTCTAAAATTCCAGCAGAGCATTGAAAGAAACTCATTGATGGTTACTGGAAGTGGTTTTTCGCAGTTATTTTGGCTAAAGGTTGTGCTACCAAGTATTATGCTGAGGGTGCCAATACTTTTGTCCAGCCCATTTTTGAAGTTTTGGGTGAAATGATCAATGATTTGATTTTTGTCTCATTCTGTTTTGTGTTTTTTCATTGCAAGCAAAATAAATGAATATATTAATACCAAAGAATTTGTGATTGCAATCATTTTCAGGAAGAAACTGAGTATTATCTGACAGAATTGCAGGGGTGCCAATACTTTTGGCCACCACTGTAAGTTGGTCCATCATTTGGCGCCAGTGAAAGTCAAGTGCCATCCATGCTCTGTTTTAGTTGAACAGTGGCACTGCATCACTTTTCTTTTTATTGGTCCAATAGGTAGTTGGTTGGTTTTGTCAGACAGGAAGGGCTTGAGATTGAGAAATGAAGGTGATAAAGCCATCTGCAAAATAATAAGTTGATGCGAGCTTTTGAGAATAAAACTGAGTTAAGTATCCTAGAGGTGGTTTGGGGTTCCAGGAGTTTGTAGGAATTAGTGCATGTTGAGTTTTATTGGGTGCCCTAGTGTCAGGTGTCTGTGAGTAGGGTTAAAATGTTAATGTGCACTAAAGATTACTACTTGAGAGATGATGTAGAAGGATGTGGTATGCCTCCATAGACTCGTCCTGTTAAAGGGCGGACTTGAGGTGCAATTGCCTTGCTTGGGATGCAAAATTATTTTCTCCTGGGCATTCATTTTGGTTTAATAAAGTGGGCTGCTGTGGCCTCTTCAAGCAAAAGTAAGAGTGCTCTGTCTTATAAGGTCATGAGTATAGGGGGCGAAGATTTGAAGTCTTAAATCCATTCAGTCATGCTATAATTGTATCACTCTACCCATCTGGCACATCTTACACATGTAACATTGGTATTTTTGCTGCAACTGAAAGACTAATAATTCTCTTTGTAGAAGAATATCTGTACATGAATGACCTGATGAAACAACAAGAATATGTCTTTGTCAGCATGGTCATCATATCTAGATAGATATGGGGTAAGTCACCGGAAATATAGATACACTGACAGTCCCACAGCTGCTGATCTTAGTGCGTTCTAATGTAGTATGTGTTTATATAGCTGTACCCTACACAAATAGACATATGCAGATAAACTAATTTTCTGTGTGATAGCGCTGATAAAGAGATACACATTGTGAGCGCCGCGTCCTCTTGTATTTTTATCTCCTTTATTTCCCACGTCATTGGGCAATTCCTCCGGAGCATACAATGGCTGCTATTAATCTGCTAATTCTGTATCCTGTTACTGGTATGTTTGTAGCATTCACTTATTTGGCAACTCATTTCAACAGGCTCATTCCTGTGCCACACGAGCTTCCCTATGGCTTCACCTTTTATAGAAGTGCACCAAACAAATACTTGTAGCCGTCTGACCTCTGTCCTCCTCCAGCAATCCCCTCCATTCTGTGGGGTTTATTGGAATGAATGTATTAACAGGCCATTGACAGCTCCTTTCATACATTGCTAAAACAGTCCTGTTGTCAAAGGCTCTGCGAGCTACAAAGTGACCTTTATGTCCCAGGATTATCCCAGTAATTCCTTAAGCCCTTTTTTCTTAGACTACTACTCCCTTCTCCACCCAATCATATCTTGTTCTCTCTCTATATATTAAACAAAAGCAACCACCCTCTTCTCCCCTTCGCAACAATCCGTTTCACAGCTCCCCCACTCTTCTGTTGCGGTTTGTGTTTGTGTACACTGCCTTCCAGGAAAATACGTCTTAATTCCACACTAAATGTGTTACTTATTACTTAAGGAAAAGTATAACACATTTATTACTTTTATTATACAGAAGATCAACTTTCTTCTTTACAGTTTCTACACATCATTAGGAATGTTTACACAGACTTTTTGGAAAAGTTTTGTTTTTTAACAATTTAATGATGACTAAAAACTTAGATTTGGCACCAAAACAGCTCATCATGAGGTTACCTTATGACAGAGGACTGCACAAGGATTTATGATTTACTTATAGATTAAACAGAATTAAATAGGCACACATTATCATGTTTTAGAAAGGGAGACACAATTACAAATAGTACATTTTAGGTCACTGTCAAGTACTTATTTGCTAAAATTGGCACGCACAACTGGAACTCAAAGCTTGCTTTTAATAGATATTTTGCTAAGAAAATATAGAAGCTGGTGCCAAGTAAATTGCTCTTAAATTCATCTGGTATTAAATTTAGATTACAACTTCCATGCCCTAATTAATAATTATACTAGAGTATAGAGCATAAATAAACTTTATGAGAATGTTTTCATATAAACTAACCCCTACACAGTTCTTTAATTCATGCCTAACCTGAGTCGCATAGACTATTTTCTATATTTCAGATAGTAGGACTTTTCACAGCCAGTTCTACTCTTGGCTCTACAGCCCAGATTCTCCTGTCACAGAGTCTTGCTACACATGGGCAGCTACTAGACATAGTCACTAGTCTCTCTAGAGATCTCTCTCTCTAGTAGACTACGTACGCAGGGACTATCGTAACATGCGTCATTCGCTCTAGCAGAGCAAGTGAATGTGGAGCGCTACGAGCGCGGATCTTCGCGCAAGATAGCATACTCTACAGCTAAATGACTACGATCTGTAACAGACGGACTATGGATGATCACACAGACGCGATTGCGATGAGGCACAGTAGAATGTACTTGTGCACATGAGGTGCCACCCCCCCAGCGAGTCGCATCAGCAGAGCGTGAATTAATAAAACTCACAAGGGACTCACTTGATAGTATTGATTCTAGATCTCACGGACTTTACAATAAACTACACAGGTGTCGTGTTTATGCTCTCTATCGAAAGAGGCTCTAACAGCTTAGTCATTAAACACTCTCACAGTAGTCGGTATGCGACATGGAGGTCTACTACAGGCCCTCTGTCACAGAGCTGAAGTGGGCGAGCTACAGAGCGGCGCGAGAGCCTTAGCAAAAGCGGGCCAGAGAGAGTACACAATGAGGCTTGTGCTACATGACACACATTACTGTCACTGAGCGGTACAATAGGGAGCGTTCACATTACCAGTTACAATTAAGTGAGAACTCTTGCGGTCACCAAACGGACTACTCTAGGGGCTCCACTTACTCTGCGCGCTGTACTGTCACATGGACAGAGCGGCAGTTGTACAGTGAGGACGCTATCTATCGTACAGCCTCTTCTGTCATGTAGAGATTGCTTGAGGCTGGAAAAGGAATGAATTATGTGATTGTTGGTGTGAGGGGATTATATATGAGGAGAGGAATGTGTGTGAAAGAATTATACTTATAAAGGTGAGGTAAAGTTTAAATTATAAAGATTGAGGGGGCACAATCTGCTAGGTACTATCGGCGCATTTAACAAATTCATCACATACATGTGAAATTAGATCTGGAGCGCGAGTTTTAGTTGTGGACAAGACATTAGAGAACTGCATAAATTACTGATAAATGTAAATTATGGTATTATTACAAATAAATGGAGGACCGATTCTTCTGTCACAGAGCGGATTAACATGGGCTCTACACCGCATCTGTCACAGAGCGTGTACACTCTATAGGAGACATAAAGTGTTTTTAAGGACCTAGCAGTACACTCTGCAGTGCGTGTCACAGGATGCGGGGGTCCACACGGAAACTAGACGAACATCTACTGGGTGGCCTCTTCTGTCCACAGAAGTCGCACCAAATGAGTATGTTACTTCCCATCGAAACAATGGCAACAGTCTACAAAACTGGACCACAGGCTGCCTAACAAGAAAAAAGTATCTGCTCACAGGAGCTGCTAACACATGCCGCTAAACTGACATCTAGACTGATACAATCGACAAGCCTCATAGCCGTGGACTAGACACAGAGGCATGATACACAATGCGCGCCACCTACACCCCTTAATTGAGGCGGGGGGGTGGGGGGGGGGGGGGGGGGTGGCGGGGGGGGGGGGGTAGACACACACATAAATGTATAGCAGGTAGAGAAGGGAAAAATGATAAAAAAATCATACTCTGCAAGAGTGGACTCTAGACGCTTCTGTTGATACTTCATAGACAGGGACGAGTTTTAGCAAGCGCAGGGTAGGCTGTAATCGCCTAAATCGCAACTGAACTATAAGTGCAACACAGATCCTGCAGGCTCTCAGTATCGCACAATGTAGCAGGTAGCACTTGAGCTCTCTCCATGCCCATCAGTACGAGTACACACGAGAAGACAGGTCACATTGTGAGACTCTCACGCAGACGCACTGCTTGCTAGTCAGCATCTGAGATCAAGTCTAGGCAGTAGCGCGATGTAACATGCTCTGCGGGCAGGTATCACATTTCGAGTCCCATTGCTAATGAGCTAATCGGTACGATATGCTGTGCACCATAGTAGCTACAAAGCCGGCAGGCTCTCAAGTAGTGATTCATTTGTCACGAGAGCGTAATACTATGGGACTCCCTATCTTCTAGGTTGGCTCCAAGCCTCAAAAATCTTCTGAATCACAGTGAATCCAAATACAAATTATGCATGATTGAACTACACAAGCCTAGGCTTCTGTACTCCAGAGCTAGGCATAGAGACTATTGGTACTCCATCTAGCTAATGCTATCTGTCACCAGAGCGGTACATGGGTGCTCTGTGGGCTCTACAACCTCTTCCTGTCACAGAGACGGTACATGCTTGGCACATCTCTCAAACTAACTACTGAGTCTCTAGTCAGCTATGCCGCGAA
This sequence comes from Phyllomedusa bahiana, assembly GCA_025379985.1. Classification (NCBI taxonomy): domain Eukaryota; kingdom Metazoa; phylum Chordata; class Amphibia; order Anura; family Hylidae; genus Phyllomedusa; species Phyllomedusa bahiana. The sequence goes on along the minus strand of JAODAL010008148.1, from coordinate 50,872 downwards.
AGGAGGAGATCTAGTAGACGACTCTCTGCTAGAGCAGCTCATGCTCATGCACAAGTACGTACTATGGAGTGTTGACTCATTCACTAGTCTCACTCGAGCTCATGTACAGAGCGTACATGGGCTTCTACATGCTCTTCTTCTACAAGATATGATCTTAGGAGTTCTGCATTGTGTTAGCTACGAGACACGATATCGTTTCTGTCAAAGTACCGGGCAGAGTACTTGGGTCCTCTCTCTACTTATGTACAATAAGGTTCTCTACCGCTTCAGAGCTCAGCATGAGGCGGTACCATGTGAGTTCTACATAGCCTACTTCCTGTCACAGACGCGGACTACATTCAATCTATGTCTACATTTGGACTCTGATCCTGTCAAAGGTGGGAGTTGCTCTTTGAACAGGTGAGGTGCTCTATCTATGCACAACATATACTGTCACAAGCGGGGGTATTATGCGATGGCGGCAACCACACTCCGCTACACTATCTGTACGACACACGAAGAGTCGGCCAGTAAAGGGCAAGTGGAGCATTATCTATAAATTAGGATTGACACTTCATTGCACCTGCCTTCTGTCTCACAGAGCGGTACACTTGTGGGCTCCTACAGCCTCTCTGTCACAAGCATGTAACATGGCTCTTCTCATTGCCTCTTCTGTCACAAAAACTAAGAGCGGTCACAAATGGGGCTCATACAGGCCACGCTTCTTGTCTGTCACAACATAGCGGTCTCTCATGGGGCTCTACAGCCGCTTCTGTCAACAGAGCGTACATGAGGAGGTCTGCTTCATCTCTTTATCTTATTCATAGCTAACGCGTCGACCTTCGCATAGTGTTCTGTCATCTCACAGAGGCAATACTACATTTTGGGCGTATCTACAAGTACACTGCGTTTCTGTCAAAGCAGCATGTAAGTCTCAGACTAGGCGCGAGGACACCGTACTGGGATCTCTGTCCTTATATCAGCGACACACATGTAGCGGAACATACAACAACTGTACTGCGTAGCTCTATATTGTCCCACCCTGTTCGCGTTCCTGTCACAGAAGTTATGGGGCGGGGGGGGGTATCACAGCCGCTTCTTCTGTCACAGAGCGGTAGAAACACAAATGGGCCTCCTTAGAGTGCGGGGGTGCGGGGTGAGTGGGGGTGTAGAATGGAGGAAGGGGTAAAGAGGGCTAAGTCACACACTTCAGTCACTCAGAGATCTGACAGTACATGGATGACATTCTTCTTCTAGCTACTACTAGCGTCACAACAAAAGAAGAGAAAAAGCTAAGCTCTAGATTAAGGCTTTCTATGTGGCGAGAATGACTAGCAGTTCGAGCTTCTGAGCCGTGCTTCTAGTCTCAGAGCGGTACAATCAAAAATGGGGCTCTAACACGTCTCTCTTTACAGAGCGGTACATGGGCTCTACAAGCCAGCTCGGTCACATGCAGTCGGACATGTACATGTAGTTTAGAACTAACAGACCTTCATTACGTGTCACTAGAGTCTAAGGACACTTTGCGTGATACGTGTGAAGGGGGGAACAAATCATTCTGTCATCAGAGACTCAAACCAGAGCGGGCTTTTCCTAACAGGCCTGTCTATCTATATCACCATAAAACGCGGTACATGGGGCTCGCTACAGTCAACAGCTTCTATCGTACTCGGGAGTGCGTGGGGTGGGGTAATGGGAATGGTGCGGGTACTTTTTTTTTTTTTTTTTTTTTTTTTATCTTTTGGGTGGATAACACATCGGATGAAATTATGTGATGTCGGATTATTATTAAAAAATTGTAAGTTTAATTTTCAGCGGCTTTCATGCACTTTTGGCGGGCCATCCAATCACCTTTTAGTGCACGTTTGGTGAGCCCATCCAATCAGATGCAGAGCACATAAAGTGTCAAAACGTCATCTCTGAGGTTAAGGGCTCTCATTGGCTGCTCTCTACAATCACATGACCACTGTATAATATATTTCCACTGTATTGCTTGTGAAGCCGCATTTTCAGCTCACATCACTGATACTCGTATGCAGACTAAGCTCTTAGCTTAGATAGCATTTTCCCTCTCCATAGACATCAATAGTCTATGAGGGGGAGTTTGCGCGATATATAACTGGCTGCATCTTCTCCCACACCCCAGATTTCTATTATTTGGGCGACATACAAACACCTAACTCTCATATACATGGGTAAAAAATATATGAATACAGAGGGCTTAGGATACTGGCTAATTCATAATCGGTGTACCGATACACAAAGTTACCGGTTTGCCGTTTTTGAGAAGGAAGGTTCAGTAAATTAGTATAACACATCTTCTTCAAATCTCCTAGTGTTGAATCATAAGGCTTTTGGGCGCCCTCAGGACAGGGCCCCATAGGCAGCTGCTTACGCTGCATCCTTCTATAGCATACGCCCTGCTTGCAAACATGTCTCAAAGAATCCAAATGTTATCTTCACTAAGTTTTTCCACGTATCCAGTTTAGTTTTAAGAGGATTGTAATTCCAGCTTCTCCTCACTGTATAGGTATAAAAAAAATAACGCAGAACTATATTCTACCGCATTGACTTAATGAGGGTTCGACGTCCTAGAACCTCGAACCGAACACACAAAATATTTGAAGTTCAAATCGAACTTAGAACTTTTTACAGCTCCTCATACTATTAAGATAGCTTTCTGATAACAAAGACCCCAATATGGATTTTGACAACACAGAATAAAGGGGTTATTTGACATCGATTTCACAACACTCTTTCTTCAGTTATAGAAGCGCGTATAAAAAAAAACAACATCTGTTTCGGTGCTGCTGGTGCTCCAGTTTCCCCTGTGGGTCCCATAGTAGTGCAGAAGCAGGCAACATATCAGGCAGCACCTCTGCAAAAACAGTAAGAGAAGCTAAAAAGGGAAAAAAAAAAAAAAATATAAATGAACATTGTATAATGCTTTTGTCTACATTATGGATACATGAAAATCGGAGGTTCCTATAGCGGCACATTTTTAGATGCGAAGGTTTGTAAGTGCCCATCTAGAAAGACTCAAATAGCCAGGTCGTGGTCAGAGGCATATAGATATTCATCCCAAATGGAAAAAAATGTTAAAAATCTTCGCTTTATTATTTCATGACAATTAAAAAGGTCTCCAACGAAGAAAAAGAAACATCCATAGTTAAAATCAACGGATACATCCCCAAGAGGGCATTACCACCAGTCCTAAGCCGACCAACGCATTTCGGTCATGTGACCCATTCCTCATGGTCTAGTCACAGCTGTTTTGAACTGCCTTAAATTCTAGTTACAAGAACCCATAAAAAAATTAACCGTGTGCATCCCAGCAAACAATGAAAAAAAAACTATACAAAAAGCAACAACCTCTGCAAATCAAAAATCAAAACCATAAAAACAAGGTCCTAGTCCACAGCTGTTGTTGACGGCCTTAAGAGGCACACTGAATCCAATAAGCGCACCTACCGTATATATTCGGAATTTATGTGAGACTTTAAGACTCTACCACTCCATTTTCCTCCCAAATTTGAGGGGAAAAGGTGCGTCTTATAGTCTGAAAAATACAATAATCACATTGTGTTTTGGTTGCAATGCTGCCTACAAATATAATACACTCTATGGCCACTAACAGTTATTCTGTGAAATGTGATAGATCCACTCATGATACCAACAGAAAGTAAAAAGTTGGTGGCTTGCCCTTGTATTTGATGGGAGATCAGGTGCTGAAAACAAGGTGAAGGGTTAGATGTATATGTACAGTTCACTTTACTTTCTGAAGATGGTGGCTTATTCCTAACTTTGCCATTAGACCTCATGATTTTGTGTTACCGCTATGATTTTGCTGTGGATAAGCCCAGCCTTGTTCCACGCTGTCAATAAAATACCTTGTAGCTGTGTCATGAGCTGTGAAACTATATTAGTAATCATTTCAATGACCTTCTTTCTAGGATTGATGTTCGATTGCTCTCAAAATAACAAGTAATCTTCATCTAGAGTAAATGTGGAAGGTTAGCTATGCTGGTAAACATTCTATCTTTATGACGGCCAAACAAATGACTTGACAGACACGACTAAAGGGTGAAAATGAATTGTGCGTATGTTCGTCACCAGTTCCTTAAACTGGCTGACAGGCCTCTCGTCACCATTGTTATAGTTACTAATGCCATAATCCTAGAAACAAAATACAGTATCTTTTTGCCATCACAATTTCTGTTTTACTTGAGATAAACTAACAGAAACTGTTGTCAAGTTCAGACATTCATAGTTTCTTTAGCCTTTATGGAACTTAGAAAATGCACAAGTCTGTTTTTTTCTCCTATTAAAAGGAAATATGTACTACATAAAGGGAAAATATAACATTTCCAAGTAAAACAGCTCTAGTCATTTCTTCCATACATCTGTAGACTTGTAAAAGAAAAACAGAGTAGCAGCACTACATACATGTCTCAGCCTCAGTGGTATAACTAACATTCTTAGGGTCCCATAGCAAAATGGGCCCTGCCATTTAATGACAGGACACTAAAACAGCAGCATAAGTAGCAATTAATATATAGCTATAACAAACTAATATCACACATCCATTAACACACATAAAACAAACCTACAACACATAGTGCTAGATCGCAGAAAGACAACAACTTATTTCCTTCAAAAAGGTGCTATGTTTCTGCACCTGAGTGAGAGCCTCCAGGGTGGGGACAATGGGTAGGCAAAGGTAGCTAACCACCCAGGGCACCAACCTCTCCCTCAAAAGCTGAACCCGTTAAATACATGATGGGTTCCAGTTGTTAGTTAAAGCCGCCACCTCTCTTTAGTGGCTGGGATCAAAATTATCTTAATAACCAAGAGCCCTTAGAGGGACTAAAATTACAGCTAAAAAATATTTGTTCAAAAAGGTAAAAAAAAATTTAGGGTGACATGTCTACAGAAAAGCAGGTCAATACACTACGTCGAAAAACCCTAAAGAAGCAATTATAGCAACCTAACACACAAGACATAAAACACTTTTCTCGAGACTCTCGGTTCACATATCTTGATGACACAGAACTGTTTAACAGTCTCAGCCCACGACTTTCAACGGTGTTCTCAAATCGCAGTCCTATCCTATACTTTAGCTCTCTCAATCGAGGGGCCATCAGGCCTCTCACTGGTCACGCGACCATCCATATTCAGAGAGAAAAAATAAAAGAAACACCCAACCTGACAAAGGCTGACCCTTTCTTATGACAGCCTTTAGAGTGGCGGGACCAGAAACCCAAAATGGAAGCACCCCTTCCTTCTCTCAATATAGAGTTAAAATCAATGTACACCAAGTATATCACCAACTATGATTCTGCACACAAAAACCATCCCTGAAAAAACGTATGGCAAACGCTGGGTGGCCCAATTATAATTCTATCTATTTTTTATTCTTTTTTCTTATGTATTTTTTTATTTCTAAATCGGGGTTTCTGTTAATATTAAATATTTCTAGGCAGGGCTGGGCGGTCACACATGTAATTATACATGTACAAACCACAGACCGCCGCCACGGGCACATCTCCTGCAAAAAGGGCAATACACTACGTCGAAATCCCTAAGAATGCATTTCATCGTATCTATCATACATGAACAAAACTTTGAGACTCTCGGTTCACAATATCTTGATCAGAAACATGTTTTAAAGCTGCGCCACGACTTTCAACGTGGTCTTCAAATCGGGCAGTCCTAACCTAAATCTTTACCTCTCAATAAATCGAGCCCAATCAAGGCCTCTCCCTGGGTCCACCGACCTCCATTATTCAGAGAAACAAAATAAAAAAACAACCCAAGCCTGGCAAACTGCCCTTCTTATGACAGCCTGTGAGAGTGGGCGGAGCGACCAGAAACCCAAAATGGTAAAGTCGCACCCCTTCCTTATCTGCATTAATAAGGTTAAAATGCAATGATTAACACCAAGTCTACACGTATGTTTCTGCACACAAAAATCAGTCCTTCTGAAAAAACGTATGCGCAAACTCTGGGAGGCCACTTAGGGGCAGGGCTGGCGGCACAAATAGTATATTATACATGTACACACACAGAACCGCCGCCAGCTGGGGCTCGGGCGCGGGCACATTTCTGGGCAAGAAAGGGCAATACACTACTCGAAATTCCTAAAGAAGAGTCATTTATGCTATCTAACAAACAATGAAAAAGACTTTGAGACAGTCCCGGTTCGACATATCTTAGAAAATCAGAAACATAGTTTAAGCTGCCCACAACTTTCAACGTGGTCATTCAATCGGAGGCAGTCCTATCCATCTTTACCCCTCAATCGACCGCGCCAATCAGGCCACAATCACTGGGTCACCGACCTCCATTATTCAGAAGAAAAAATACAAAAGACACCCAACCTGCAAATACCTTCCTGCCCTTCTTCTACATGACAGCCGTGAGAGTGGGCGGCAGGCAACAACCCAAAATGGAACATCACCCCCCCCCACCCCCCCCCCCCCCACCCCACCCCCCAGCCCCCCTTCTTTCCATATAGGTTAAAATGCAATGTACATACCAGTAGAACTGTATAGTTTTCTGCACACAAAAACATCTATGAAAAAACGTATGGCAAAACCTGGGGCCACTAGTCAGGGCTGGCGGCACCACATGTACATTATACCTGTACACACAACAGACCACCTCCGGCCAGCGGCACATTCATCTATGTTCAAAAAGGGCAAACACTACGTCGAATCCCTAAGAAGCATTTATGCTATCTATCATACATGAAAAAACTATTGAGATCTCTCGTTCACATATGCTTGATGCAGAACATGTTTAAGCTGCCCACTACTTTCACAACGTGGTCTCAAATCGGGGCACGAATCCTAATCCTATCTATACCTCTCAATCAGCCAATCAGGCCCTCACTGGGTCCTCACACGACCTCAAACATTATGTCACAGAGAGAAAAAATAAACAAACACCCAACCTGCAAATCAGGCCCTTCTTATGACAGCCAAGTGAGAGTGGGCGGGGACAGAAACCCAAAAGAGGAAGCACCCCTTCCTTTCCCAAACACAGTGAGCTTAAAATCAATTTACATCCAAGTATAGCAACATCGATGTATTACTGCACAAAAACATCACTGAAAAAACGTATGCACAAAACTGGTGCCACTAGCAAACAGGTCTGGCGGCACACATGAACAATTACTCTAACAATGATAGGAAGGGGGGGGGGGTGGTGGGAGTAGGGGACACACACACAGACCGCCGCCAGCGGCACATTTCTGCAAAAGGGCAATACACTACGTCGAAATCCCTAAAGAAGCATTTAGTGGCTAATCATATCATACATGTAAAAAACTTTTGAGACTCTCGGATTCACATATCTTACACTCCAGAAACATGTTTAAGCTGCCTCACTACTTTCAAAACGTGGCATCAAATCGGCCTGACATCAAAAAGGGCCAGAATCCTATCCTATCTTTACCTCACAAATCCGAGCCAATCAGGCCTCTTCACTCGGCGCCTCACAAAACCCACACCTCCAATTATTCAGAAGAGAAAAAATAAAAAAAACACCCAAACCTGTCAAAGAGCAGCCCATTCATTATGACAGCCTGTGAGGAGCTGGGCTGGACAGAAACCCCAAAATGGAAGCACCCCATCCTTTCCATATAGGTTACAAGTCAATCTGTAACCAAATCCAAGTAAACACTAGCATGTTTCTTCACATCAAACAACCAATCTCTGACAAAACCGTATGCAAACCTGGGAAGCCACTACAGGCAGCGTGCACACATGTAATATACCAGTATCACACACAGACCAGCCGCCAGCGGCACATATCTTCAAAAAGGATCAATACCCTAGCGTCGAAATCCCTAAAGAACATTTAATACTATACTATCATACATGAAAAAAGATATGAGCTCTCGGTTCACATACTTAGAATCAGCACCCAGCATTTTACGCCTGAGCCGCACACTTTCAACGTAGGACTCAAATCGGAGGCAGTCCATATCACTATCATTTACCTCTTCAATCGAGGCCAATCTGGCCTCTCGACAGGGCTCACCGACCTCCATTATTTCAGAGAGAAAAAATAAAAAACACCCAACCTGCAAAGCTGAACCCTTCTTATGACAGACTGATGAGTTCAGTGGGCGGAAAGGACAGAATACCCCAAATGGAAGAGTCACCCCATCCTTATCCAATATAGGTTAAAAACATCAAATACACCAAGTATCTAACGTATGTTTCTGCACACAAAACACATCTCTGAAAAAACGAATGGCAAACCTGAAGGTTGGCCACTAGCAGGGCTGCGGCACACATGTAATTAATACCATGTACAGCACACAGACCGCCGACCAGCGGCACATTTCTGTGAGAATGGGGGGGGGGGGGGGGTGAAAAAAAGGGTGGGGGGGGGGGGGTGGGGGGGGGGGGGGGGGGGGGGGGGGGGGCGGGGGGGGGCGGGGGGGGGGGATAGGAGGTATATATATCTTTTTATTGGTATTTATTTATTGGGGGGGGGGGGGGGGGGGGGGGGGGGGGGGGGGGGGGGGGGGGGGGTTGGGGGGGGGGGTTTATTTTTGATTTATAGTAGAGTTTGAAAGTTTGAATAGAATTCTATTATTCTTGATATATAAATCATACATAAGAAAAAACCTTTTGCAGACTCACGTATCTCAACTATCTTGATCAGCGAACATAACATTTTTAGAGCTGGCCACGACTTTCAACGTGGTCTCAAATAGGGCAGTCCTAATCCTACTCCAATTACCTCTCAATCAGCCAATCAGGCCGACAATCTCCACTTGGTCACGCGACCTCCATTATTCAGAGAGAAAAAATAAAAAACACCCAACCTGCAAAGGGCTGCCCTTACCTTAGACACCAGTGACAAGAGTGGGCGGGGACAACGAAACCAACAAAATGGAAGCACCCCTTCCTTTCTATAGGTTAAAAATCAATGTATCAAACCAAGTATAACTTATGGATTTTTTTCTGCACACAAAAACATCTCTAGAAAAAAACTATGGGCAAACCTGGCGTGCCCATCTAGACAGGGGCTGCGGCACACATGTAATTATAACATGTAGGCACACACAGACCGCCGCCAGCGGCACATTTCTGCAAACAGGGCAATAACTTACGTCGAAAGTCCTAAAGAAGCTCAATTTATGCTATCTATCATACAACACATGAACAAAACTTTGACGACTCGACCACGGATTCACAATCTTGATGCAGGACAAAGCATGTTTACAGCTTGGGCACCACCAACGGACTTTTCAGTTTCAACCTGTGGTCGCTCAAAAGTCCGGAGGGCATCTCTATCACTATCTTTTTTTCATACTCTCATCAATCGAAGCCAGATCAGGAGACCAGCCTCTCACTGGGTCAACCGACCCTCCATCTATTCATAAGAGAAAAAATAAAAAACACCCAACCTTGCAAAGCTGCCTTCTTACTATACACCTGTGAAGAGTGGGCCGGACAGAAACCCCACAAAAGGAAGCACCCCCCTTCCTTTCATATAGGTAAAATCAATGTACACAAGTATAACGTATGTTTCTGCACACAAAAACATCTCTGAAAAAAACGTATGGACAAACCTGGGTGCGCCACTAGGGCAGGGCTTCGGCAACACATGTACATTTATCAACATTGATACACACACAGACCGCCCCGCCAGCGGGCACCACTTTCATTTGGTCTACAGAAAAGGGCAATTCACTACGTCGAAATCCCTAAAGAACATTTATGCAATCTATCTTACATGAAAAAAATTGATTGGGCTCGATTGAGAGGTAAAGATAGGATAGGATTCTGCCCGATTTGTGACCAGGTTTGCAAAGTCGTCAGGGCATCATAAACAGTACTGATCAAGATATGTGAACCAGAGAGTCTCAAAGTTTTTTCATGCGTATGATAGATAGCATAAATGCTTATTAAGGGTATTTCTGACGTAGTACTGTATTTCGCTGTTTGCAGAAATGTGTCCGTCTGGCGGCGAGGTCTGTGTTGTACATGTATACAATACATGTGTGCCAGCAGCCTGACTAGTGGCACCCATGTTTCATACGTTTTTTTCAGAGATGTTTTTGTTGTGCAGAAACACACGTTATAACATGTTGTAGCATTGAATTTTAACCTATATGGAAAGGAAGGGGTCGCTATCCTTTTGGGTTTTCTGATCCCTCCACATCTCACATGCTGTTACATAAACATACAAGAAGGGCAGCTTTCAGGTCATGGGTGTTTCTTTTTTATTTTTACTCTCTCTAGAAATAATGGAAAGGTCGGGACCCAGTGAGAGGCCTGATTGGCTCGATTGAGAGGTAAAGACTAGGATAACGTGCACTGTCCCGATTTGAGACCACGTTGAAAGTCGTAGGGCATCCTTAAACATGTTCTGATCAAGATATGTGAACCGAGAGTCTCAAAGTTTTTTCATGTCAGAAAAGAGGCGCCTCCACGCCAGTCTTAAGGCGCATTAAATGAGTGTATAATGTGACTGAATAAATCTGTCAAAAATCTGGCGTATGGTCTACCGTGATATAAGCGCATATTTAATGCGAGCCTAATTTAGGCATATACCTCGAAAAAAAAGGCACACAGTTACCATATACATTGCTCAGCGCAATATTTGAAAAGGACCTACTTTAGGCGCATTCAAAAGTGTCAAATGCACCTAGTTTTGGTGTACGACAGTTTGTTTATATAGAGAATATGGCGGCAAGTTTTTTGGTGCTAAATACACCAAAAAAATGGTGCAGCCCCAATGGGACATGTCACCCTAAAAGTTTAAAACACTTCCCATTTCCCCATTTTACAAAAAGATTAAGAAAACTACTAAAAAAACTGAAAGCATAATTTGTATTGCCGTGTCTTCAAAAGTCCATATATAACTTTATATCTCCCGCACGGTAAACGTAATTAAAAGAACATGGAGCAAATATTGCAGGGTTATTTTTCCTCACTTTATCGCCCAAAAGAATTGGAATAAAAAGTGATCAAAAAGTCACAGGTATCTGAAAATGCTATCAGTGACAACGATACTTCAGTTGGTAAAAAAAACAAGCCTTCAAACAGGTCTATAGACATCAAATTAAAAAAGTTATTGGTCTCAGAAAATGACACTGCAAAGCAAATAAAAGAAAAAAATTAGAATTGTACTGACCCGCAGAAAAAGACAACTCCTCATTTATACTTCAAGAAAGAATGGCACAATTGTGTTTTTTCCACCTAGCTGGGGCAGGTGCAGTTGAAGGCGCTGCAGAATCGCGTGTAGTGCCACAATGTAATGTAGAGAGGCGCTACTAGACCCCCAATCACTGCATGCACCTCACTAATACATGTAAGAGCAGTACACGACATGTAGTACCGCACTGTACTATAGAAGGGCCTAAACAACGCCAATCACAGCATGCCCCACACTAATACATGTAAGAGCAGTACAGGAGATGTAGTACTTGACTGTCCTATAGAAGGGCCTATAGACCACCAATTACTGCATGCACTGCGCTAATACATGTAAGAGCAGTACAGGACATGTAGTACCGCACTGTACTGTAGTGAGGCGCTATAGACCTCCAATCACTGCGTGCACCTCACTAATACATGTAAGAGCAGTACAGGACATGTAGTACCACACTTTACTGTACAGCGGCGCTACCATACCCTCAATCACTGCATGTACTGCAGTAATACAAATGTTATACAAGTAAAATGTCCTTGATAGTTGGTTGGATCTACCAACTTAATTGCCGCAGATCAGTATGGTGAATGTGGTTTCGAGATACAGTGTTCCAGGAAAGACCATTGTAGACTGGAAATATTATATCCTGAGGCCATTATAACTTGATAGACCACTCTATATAGAGACTGTTGAGCTACCTCAGTCTATAAGAAAAGGAATTTTTTTTTTCTATGCAGTGTTAGGACTAAATCATTATACTTCATGTACTAGCTATTTATTATGAATATTATTTTAGTTTTTTTTCCAATGTTAGTAGCTTTAGATTATATAGGTGGGTTCACACAATACAACAGCCACATGTGAAGAAACCATGGTCACCAATGGACACATGAGTTTCCTGATGTAACAGCAATATCACCAGCAAACTCAATGAGCCATGAGCAACATTGTGGAACATACCTCAGTCAAATACAAGCAAAATTCTTTGGGCATAGTTAGCAATACTGGTGTACACAGGAGCATCATCAGGGCAGTATTAGCAGTTCTATGGTCAGGGGCCTTAATCAAATTTTTAAATTAACCCCTAATGACGCATCAATCTTCAGGGTTTTTTTTCCCCATTTTTTCCTCTCAGCAATGGCGCAATTACCATGGTGTTTAAAGGGTTCAAAAGAGCCATAACTTTTTTTTTATCTACATAGACATAGCTTCTGTTTTCCGGGAAAAGATGTACTGTCTAATGGCTTCATTCACTGCACCATAGAATATACCGAGAAACTGAAAAAAGTTTCTAAGTGGGGCGAAATGCGAAAAAAATATACTTGTGCCATGTTTGCGGGGTGTTTGTTTTTATAACGTTCACATTTCAGTAAAAATAATGTGTTATCTGCAGGTTAGTATGTTTCCGGCAATAACAAAAATTATGGGTTTTAATCCAAACATTTTCTATTTTTTAAATTTGCACCGCAGTGCTATTTTCTGCGACCAATAACTTTTTTGTATTTCCACCAATAGATCTGAATGAGGGGGCATTTTTGTGGGCTGAAGCAAAGTTTATATTGGAACAATTTTGGGATAGATTTGACTTTCTTATTACTGTTATTCCAATTTTTAGAGAATGTGAAATGACCAGAAAAAGTGTTAGGAATATTTTTCTTCTACGTTGTTCAGCGTACAGGATAAATGATATTCTATTTTAATAGAGTAGACTTTTATGGATGCAGTGATACCAATTATGTGTAATTTTTTAATTATTTGTATTTGTAAAATAGCAAAAGGGGTGGGGTGATTAAAAGGGGGGGGGCAGGAAGTGCTTGAACCACCATATTTAAATATTCTTCTGCATTGTTTATACAGTGTTGTTTATACAATGCTTATTGTTTATACAATGCACAAGAGTATACTAACAGTCAAGACCCCTAGTGGCCAAGTACCCTAGAGGGACTCAATATTACTGGCTAGGTCTAAAACACACTTTGTTGCCCATAGGAATTAATCAGAGCACCCTATCATTTCATATAGTGCTCTGGAAAAATGAGAGGGGCGCTCTGGTTGCTATGGGCAACAAAGTGAGTTTTAGACATACACAGTTTTCATACATGTGGCCCATATTTGTTAAAATGTATTATAGTTTTATATTAAATTTAAATATGATTTAAAATTATAAACTTTTCATTTACCAACCTATATGAAAGGTGCTCTGATTAATTCCTATGGGCAACAAAGTGTGTTTTAGCCCTAGCCAGTAATATTGAGTCCCTCTAGGGTACTTGGCCACTAGGGGTCTTGATTGTTAGTATACTCTTCTGCATTGTATAAACAATTAGCATTGTATAAACAACACTGTATAAACAATGCAGAAGAATATTTAAATATGGTGGTTCAAGCACTTCCTGCCTGGGACAGGAAGTGTTAGAATCGAAGACATGGCACAAGGCTTTCAGCCTCCATGTTAACCGATCTCACCGCTTGGCACCGTTTCTCATTCATTTAGACACCGCAATGGTTTCTAAGGGGTTAAAAAGCAGGGAACGGAGCCAACTCCATTCCTTGAAGTTACTGGCGGGTAATAAACTGCAATTAGCAGCTGGCAACCGCTGCCTATGAAGTGGGATTGCAGAGTAATCCCTCTACATAGCATCTTAACAGCACTATGATGTAAATTTACATGATAGGCCTTTAAGGGATTTAAAGGATATGAAACTGATAATGGGAAGGGGGCCAGATTCCTTGACTGTATAGAGCCCTGAAATGAGCTATGGGAGCCTTGGGTTCACCTATAATAATCCAAGTGATATATATACAGCACTTATGAATAAAGGGCAGATAGAGAGCCACATTTATTTGGCATAGCTACCAATACTGATGTACCCAGGGGTGCCATCAAGGTATTATTAGCAATACTGCTGTCTGGGGCCTCAAAGGGGTTGTCTCATCTGAAAGTTTCATAAGATGCATGAATGAAATAATGCTGCTTTGCTCTGTTAATTCCTGGTCAAGATGTCTGTAATTAGCTTATGAGCTCCATGTATTCATACCTCTGCTAATTAGATAAATCTCCTGCTGTCAGGACCAGGGGACCTTCTGCGTTTGTGTAAACAGCAGTAATGACTGTCTTTTGTCTGAAAGATCAGATAGCAAACAAGTTCTCACTGTCCAAAGTTCTGTGTGCCAGGACCTGTGTGATGACTTCACTCCCTGCTATCAGATAGAACAAACAGCATTGGGGGAGAAGTACACAGGTCGGTCACTTGGGGAACCAGAGAGAGCACGGGGAAAGGGGATTAAAATCATTTGTAGCTCCTTAACAAAAAAAAAATAATTAACAACGCAATATATTTGGAAAATGTCTTCATTTAGTGTTCCCCACATGTTGAAAGCTAAACTTGGTAGCGAGACAACCCCTTTAATCAATAAAAAAAAAGTGACCTGTTGATATAGTACAAGATATATACTGGTAGTTGTGGATGATCCAGATGTTTTGTCTGTATGGGGCCCTGAAATATGTATAGCAACCTTGAATGTACCTGTAATCATCCATGTAATATATGCACCGTTTGTGAATGTAGGGCAGATAGAGAGCTGCCACAGGTTTCCATCCTCCATAATGGAGGTTTACAGTCACTATTCAAAGTTGCATTGATACATGTGCTCTATTAAATGTTCAACCATTGGTGTACAGAGGTCCAAAGATAATTCCTCCTAAAAGCAGACATATGCCAAAAACTTCCCAAGGTACAACAAAGGATTCATAATCTCTACACAAATACCAAAAATAAATCATCTGCAAACATGCGGTGTCCACAGGGATGAGATTAGACACGAAGAGGGATACCTTTCCTGGTGGTTCTCTTTGCTAGTACAGCGAGTAGATATTCAAAATGGTATGTGAAACCATTTAAGGTTAACTTGGATAAGAAAAAGAGAACTATAATACCTCACTGAAGAGTCTGTTTTATATAGTGACGAAACGCGTCTGGGGATTTCTTAGTCCTTAGTATTGTAACATCTATTAGTATCATTATCTACTCTTGGATAGTATTTCTAGTTATTGTTTAAGTATCCACAGGGTATTAGTTATCTAAGTACACTGTTTTAGTTAATCTGTCCCTTTAATCACATTAGATAGGATAGGGTTTGATAGGTGAAAGTTTCTGCGGGGTCGTCCTAATGGGGCGGTTTCTCCGCTGAGGTTACAGTGTAGGGTCACCCTTATATTCTGAGTAGTTTTCTCATAAGTTTAGTGTATTTATTTACTAAAATATATGTTTAAAATAATGTTCAATATTTTAATATTTTATTCTCCCCCTAAAAGCAACAATAATTATTGTCTCTATGGGCCTGAGCTAGTAAATTTCAGAAACATACGTTATACTTGGTGTACATTGATTTTAACCTATATGGGGAGGAAGGGGTCCTCCATTTTGGGTTTCTGTACCCCCCCACTCTCACAGGCTGCATAAGAAGTGCAGCTTGCAAGTCTGGTGTGTTTTCTTATATTTTTTTCTCTCTGTATAATGGGGGTCGGTTGACCCAGTGAGAGGCGTGAATTGGCTCTATTGAAGGTAAGGATAGTGTAGGACTGCCCGATTTTGAGATCACGTTGAAAGTCGTGGGCAGCTTAAACATCTTTTGATCAAAATATGTGAACCAAGAGTCTCAAAGTTTTTTCAAGTAAATTTCATAGCTCACACTTATTGGTGATTCTTGTAAGAGAAACATAAGAAGGAGTTCTGTGATGAGATACTGGACAGCAAGTGGCCCATTTATAGTTTTTGCACAGGGGCACTTCTCTGTCCACAAAGTCAAGCATTATGACAGTGAAAATGCAGAGTAAAATGTAGAGAGATCTGTACAGGGTAGCTCTGCACTGATGGACTGTGTGTAGACTTGTTATTGTGTATAACTACATTTGAGCACAATGTAGTGTATATAGTATTAAATGTTTGGTTGTCGTAATGTTTCACTGATCACCTGGTAGTGTCTAGAATATTTGTTTTTTTTTCTGTCTCGCTTCTAGATGATGGTAAACAGTGTCCAACTAATAGTGACATCTTGTGGTATCAGAAATTTTCACATTATGTTCTTTACTATCTGTAACAAAAGTGAATTACAAAGCAGCAACAAACATGGTAACTTAACTCCAGCTTGTTGCTAAAGAATGTTGATGAAACCATTTATAGATGTATATTCAAATGCATTGTGCTGAATGATATGGCTGAATCTGAAGTCATTTTTAAATTTTAAGACACCTAGGCTATGTTCACACGGCTTAATTGCGGGACGTATGTCACCCGAAATTACGCCATGTGTACGGGGTGGGTGTTTAGACATTCATTATTCCGGCGCAAATATGCCGTGAATAATTGACATGTCACTTATCTCCCTGCTCGCCCAATAGGGCGAGCAGGGAAAGGAGACGTAATCCATAGTTTTCTATGAGAACTGTTGATTACCATAATGACTGGGACGTATCTCGGCCCGTATTTCGCGCAGTACGGCGCAAAATACGGAGCGAGATACGTCCCAAAATAAGCCGTGTGAACATAGCCTTAGCATATACAATATATTTTTATAGATTTTCAAAATCACATGACTTAATCCAGCTCCATTTCTCCTACTTTCATGTTTTGTATCAGAGTTAACTACCTACTTACAAAATGCCAAAACTATAAAGAACATTGGTAGAAAAAAAACTGGCACTAAAAGGCTTTGTAATCCTCTAGATGTTTCTAGATATCTGTAGTTGACCTAAAAATTATACAGATCCTCTTATAGATCATAATATGCCTTATTTTTAGATTTGAAGTATTGCATTGATTCTCCACCGTCACGTGACTCTTTCACTGTAAATACATATGATTGCAACCAGAAGTTTACATACACTATATGAAAAGACACATATGCATTTTTCTTACTATCTGAACTGAAATCAGAATAAAACTTACCCGTTTTAGGTCAATTAGGAACCAAAATTATTTATATTTGCCAGAATAATGGGAGAGAATTTTTTTAAGGCATTTTTATTACTTTCTGCAAAGTCAAAAGTTTACATACACTAGGATTACTCTGCCTTCAAACAATTTAGGACAGCTTATACGATGATGTCATGTCTTTGGAAGATTCTATGATAGGTTTATTGGCAACATATGAATTAATTAGAGAGATACCTGTGGATGTATTTTATAGCACACCAGAAACACACTTCTTATGTGCGTAACATCATAGGAAAGTCTAAAGAAATCAGTCAATATATCAGGGAGAGAATTGTGGACTTGCACAAGTTTGGATCATCCTTGGGTGAAATTTCCAGATACCTAAAGGTGCCTCGTTCATCTGTACAAACAATTCTATGCAAGTGCAAACAAGATGGGAAAGTCCAGCAATCATACAGTTTCGGGAAAGGGAGAGGGGTTTTTGTGTTCAGGGTGAACGTGCTTGCTCCGACTGTGCTAAAAACCCAAAGAACAAAAAAAAAGCCCTCGTTAAGTGTGGCGGAAGCTGGTAAAATTGTGTCTTATCCACAGTGAAAAAAGAAATGTATAAACATGGGTGAAAGGCCTCGACGGGAAAAAGCAGTTACTTCAAAAGAAAAAATTAAAAGCAAAAATAATTTTTTGGAAATGACAGGAAAAAGACATATTTTGGAGACATTTTGGGGTTGCCGAAACTAAAATTGAACTGTTTGGCCTTTAATGCCCATTTTAGTCTGAAGGAAAAAGGAAAAGCTTGGAAGCCTAAGAATACTGGGACACCCGCTCATGGTGTGGGGTTTTTTTACTGCGGGGGGGCCCGGTGCACTTCAAAAAATAGGCATCCGAAAAAAAGAAGTTTGTGGCAAACTAAGGCAAATCAAGACATCAGCGGAATTAAAGTTTGGGTGGAAATGGGCCTTTCCAAAAGGCAAGGGAAAAAAAGCATACTGCCAAGTGGAAGGGGGCCTTTCCAAAATCGACAATAAAAAAAGCTACTGCCAAGTTGGTTAAAAAATGGTTTAAAGGTTCAAGCAAGATGCCCTCAAATTGACCGTTACACCAGTTCTGTAGGAGGAATAACCCAAAAAATTCCCTCCCAAGTATTGATGAAGTTGGGGGAAGGATTCCAAAATTTTTGACCCAAGTCTTCTTTTTAAAGGGGCAATGCTACCAAATTGTAAGGGTGAGGGGAAAAGGGGTAGTGGCCCCCTGGCCCACTGCCGGCTTGCTCCGAGGGGGGTAACCCAAGGGGCCCATGGGGCATGGGTATCTTCCAGAGCCTTAGAGGGTTAAGGTGATTGCCCCCAACACCCACCAGGCGCCCCCGGCAGCCCCCGGCAGCGGCGTGACCAGAAAGGCCGAAAGTCCCAAAGTAGGCACCAACAAATAGGAACAGAGACAAGCAGACAAGAAGTAAATATTGCAGATAAAACAAAAAAGGGACAAAACAGATCCCAAAAGGAGGAAAAGCAAAAGGTAAAGGGGAACAGTAAATGACAGCTGGGAACCAAAAACAAAAAAGCAGAGATTTAAAGCTAAACTCAGGAAAAAACCCAAAGGCTGACCCAGGCAGGAACACGGGAGGAACAGGAAAGGGGAAACTCACAAAGACACGACAGAGACACAGAGGACCACATGGGCACCGGTGCTAAAACAAGATCAGAAAAAAAGCAAAAGATCCCAAGCACAAAAAAAACAAAAACAACAACAAAAAGGATCGGGCAGGGGTGTGGGAGAAGCAGGCTTAAAATTTTACCAGGTGGAAGGGGATTGGCAGAGGAACCCCAACCCCGTGCACATGGGGGAAAAAAAGGAAGGGAGATTGGCCCCGCCCTCTATAGAGACGGGGGAAATCGGGCGCACCCAAGATGGGGAGCAGCAATCACGGGTGAAAAGCAGAGGTACAGGAGGCTACAGCGACACTGCAACGGGAAAGATCGGGATAGGACATAGGCGACTGCGGTTCGCAGCAGGGGCCCGCAGCTAGGACGGAACGTGGCCGGACCGGGGACAGTCCCCCCTCCTTAAGCCCCCCCTCAACCCAAAAAAAGGAAATTGCACCTAGGTTGGGGACCGAAACAATGGGGGGGCACCCAAAAACCAACACAGGTGCACACCCAGTGGGAAAATCCCTAGGAAAGGGAGGTGCACAGGAAACAAAGGGGGGGACTAGGCAAAAGGGGGGAACCGGGCGAGACCAAAGCCACGGGGATCAGAAGGCTGGGGGCGAGCCCGTAACCCAGGGGGACTAAAAGGCTCAGGGCGAGACCGTACCCAGGGGATCGAAAGGTCAGGGGGAGACCGTAACCCAGGGGGATCGAAGGCTCAGGGGAGACCGTAAGCCACGGGGACTCGAAGGTCAGGGCGGCCGTAAGCCCGGGGATCAGAGGTTTTGGGGCGGCCCGTAACACGGGGATCGAAGGCTCAGGGCGGACTAACCCAGGGGGGGCTCAGAAGGCTCAGGGCGAGCCCGTAAGCCCGGGGACTCAGAAGGCTCAGGGGAGACCGTAAGCCAGGGGATCGAAGGTCAGGGCGAGACCGTAAGCAGGGGGACTAGAAGGCTCGGGCGAGCCCGTAAGCCACGGGGACCAGAAGGTCAGGGGAGCCCGTAAGCCCGGGGACTCGAAGGCTAGGGCGGGCCCGAACACGGGGATAAAAGGCCAGGGCGAGAACGTAACCCCGGGGGACTCGAAGGCTCAGGGCGAACGAAAAGCCCGAGGACTCAAAAGTGGGTGTGGCCAGCATTTCCCAAAAACACCAAAAGACCTGCAAAAAAAAAAAAAAACATCCCCCCCCACTAAAGGACAGCCAAAAACAGACCTGCACTGGCCCAAAAAAACGAGGGAAAAATGTCGCGGGGGCCCGGGCCTAATCCTACTGTAAGGGGTGGGGGGTAAGGGGTAGTGGCCATGGACCACTCCCGGGTTTCCCCGGGGGGGAAACCCAAGTGGCCATCGGCATGGGTACTTCACGGCCCCTTAGTGGTAGGTTTTGATGCCCCAAAACACCCACCAGGTGCCCCCCCCAGAGCAGTCCCCGGAGCGGCAGTGACCAAAAAGGCCCAGAAGTCCCAAAAGTAGGCCCCAAAGAATGGGAAAACAGAGAAAAAAGCAGACAAGTAGTAAATATGTGCAGTCAACAAAGACAGGACAAAAAGACCCCAAAAGGGGAAAAGAAAAAGGTAAAGGGAACAGTAAATGGGGACAGATAAAGACCCAAGAACATAAGCGAGATTTAAAGCTAACTCAGGAAAAAAAACCCAAGGCATGAAAGGGAGGAAAAACAGGCAGAGAACAAGGAAGGAAACTAAAAAGCCCACGACAGAGGACAAAAAAACCAGGGGCAAAACGGAGCAACAAACAAGATCAGAAACCACAGAAACGACTACAAAACAAAACCCCAGGTCAGGGGGGGAGTGTGGGGAAAAAGGGGTTAAAAAACCACAGGGGGAAAGGGGTTGGGAGGAAGCCCAACCCTGCTACAATGTGGGAAAAAAAGAAAGGAATTTTTGGGGCCCGCCCCCCTTATGAGCGGGAATCGGGCAGCAGCCAAGATGGGGAGCAGAATCAAGGTGAGAAGCAGAGGCTACAGGAGCGCTCCAGCGACATGAAAACAGGAAACAAAAACTGAAATAGGAAATAGGTATGACTGGGTTCGGAGAGGCCGCAGATAAGGCGGAACGGGGCCCGGGCCGTGAAACAAATCTAATGTATTTTTGAAAATTTTTGACTTTGTAGAAAGTAAAAAAATACCTTAAAGCTCTCTCTTATTATTCTGGATTTGAAATTAAAAAAAATTTTGGTTCAAATTTAAACCAAAAAAAGGAAAGGTTTTTCTGATTTCAGTCAGTAGTGAGAAAAACAGCATATGTTTTTATATGTGTAAATTCTGGTTTCAACGTATGAAAATGGGTGTTTGGATTTGTGGTGCACAGTTCTGTATTACGACTCATGTTCCCTTTTCTTTTATTTATTTCTTTTTTTTAGCGGACCCCATTTCGATTAGGGTTTGTTCAAAAACCCCATGCAGGTTGAAAACAAATCAATTTTACAATGGACACCATTGGTGCCCAATGGGCACGATGCTGTCCTTCGGTTTTCAGCCATGGTGTCCATTATTTTACCGGAAAAATATGTCAACTATTTTTTCCGTCATTCCCAACAGAACTTGATAATTAGATTCCCAACCTCTAACATAAGTGTTTACCTAGCCTTACACTATCATGCAAGCAGTATGATTTCATGTTCAAGTGTACTTGTACTGGCTAATAAATATTCAGAAAAAAGCTGTCAGGTGAAAAGAAGTATTTGTGGCCAGTATTTGATTTGCACCCTGCATTGTTCGGCTTTTCCTCTATAAGTCTTTACTATCCTTTTTTTTAAGCTGAGCTGATGATGCTTCCTCTACACAACACATCAGACACACACCTTCCTTTCCCTCTGTAAAAACTCCTCAAAGAGTTCTAGAGGACCAGGGGGGTTGCCCGGGGGTTTAAAAAAAATCGGGGCTGGGCCTTCAGTTTTTTGAGTGGGGTGGGGGCACACGGAATTTTTTGCGTCTCATTGTGATGCGGATGATTTTACAGGAAAAACCTTTGTATGTAGGCTCAGGAGAAATAAAGGGGTTAACTACAGCTACAAATTTGTGATTACAGGGGGCGTCTCTGAAGAGTTGTTTTCTTTTTTCTTCTCCATTGTCCCAGCGCCCTGAGTTTCTGGTCCCCCAACTTTCATGAAAAATGTACAAAACAAACATTTAGACTCCTCATTTTTCGCATTTTCTACAATTTCCTTTTTCTTACAAAATCCCCCTTTATGCCCCAAATGGTATATTCCCCCCTTTTAGGTAAATATTTGGCCCTATGCCCGGTAGTAGCCACTGTAGAGGTTGTAGCCCTTAGCCGGTTATTAGCCCCCCATCCAGGTTACTGCCCTTGTAGCAGGTTACTGCCCCTTTTGGCAGTATATGCCCCTGTAGCCGTAACTGCTCCTTGTGTCGGTTATAGCCCCTGTACCCAGGTTACTGCCCCCATAGCACATTTAATTTTCCCCCCGTAGCCCCGTGATATGCCCCCCCTGTAGCCAGTGATTGCCCCATTAGCCACTATGCCCCCCGTAGCCGTGGGGCATGCCCCCCGTAGCCAGTGACATGCCCCCCCGTAGCCCGTGACTGCCGCTTATCCTTTATCCCCCGTAGCCCGGACATGCCCTTTACCTATATGCCCCCCGTAGCCGTGTCTTGCCTCTGTGCCAGGTCTTTCCCCCGTAGCCATTTGCCCCCCGTAGCCAGTGTCTTGCCTCCTTAGCCATTATGCCACCGTGCCGTGTCTTGCCCCCTGTAGCCCCTTAGCCCCCTTAGCCAGGTCTTGCCTCCTGTAGCCCTTTTGCCCCCCGTAGCCGTGTTTGCCCCCCGTAGCCATTATGCCCCCGGTAGTGTCTTGTCCTGAGCCCTTATGCCCCCTTGTAGCCAGTGTTTGTCCCCCGTAGCCTTTGCCCCCCTTTTCCCTTAACCCCCCTTTAGCCGTGTCTTGCCCCCTTGTAGCGTGTTTGCCCCCCCTTTTAGCCCGGGTTTTCCCCGCCCCCCCTTTTAGCCCGGTCTTGCCCCTGCCCCCCTTTTGCAGTGTCTTGCCCCTTTTAGCCGTTCTTGCCCCGCCCCCCTTTTAGCCAGTGTCTTGCCCCCCTTTTAGCCGTGTCTTTCCCCCCTTTTGCCGTGTCTTGCCCCCTTGTAGCCCGTGTTTGCCCTGCCCCCCCTTTTTGCCAGTGTCTTGCCCCCCCCTTTTAGCCAGTGTCTTGCCCCCCTTTTAGCCAGTGTTTGACCCCCCTTTTAGCCAGTGTCTTGCCCCCTTGTGCCCGTGTTTGCCCTGCCCCCCCCTTTTAGCCGTGTCTTGCCCCCCCTTGTACCGTGTTTCCCCCCTTTTAGCCAGGTTTGCCCCCCTTGAGCCAGTGTCTTGCCCCGCACCCTTGTAGCCCGGTTTGCCCTGCCCCCTTTGGGCCGTGTCTTGCCTGCCCCCCCTTTTAGCCAGTGTCTTTCCCTGCCCCCCTTGTACAGGTCTTGCCCCCCTTTTAGCCAGTGTCTTGCCCCCTTGTAGCCAGTTCTTGCCTGCCCCACTTTAGCCGTGTCTTGCCCCCCTTTTACCCGTGTCTTGCCCCCCTTTTAGCCAGGTCTTCCCCTTGTAGCCCGTGTCTTGCCCCCCCTTTTAGCCCGTGTCTTGCCCCTCGTAGCCCGTGTCTTGCCCCCCTTTTGCCCGTGTCTTGCCCCCCTTGTGCCCCGTGTCTTTCCCCTGTAGCCCGGTCTTGCCCTTTTAGCCAGTGCTTGCCCCCCCTTTTGAGGTCTTGCCCCCGAGCCCGGTTTGCCCCCCTTTTTAGCAGTGTCTTTCCCCCCCTTTTAGCCAGTGTCTTCCCCCTTTTAGCCCGTGTCTTCCCCGCCCCCATGTAGCCAGTGTCTTGCCCCCCGTTTAGCCTGTCTTGCCCCCCCTTGTAGCCAGTCTTGCCCCCATGGAGCCAGTGTCTTTCCCCCCCTTTAGCCGTGTCTTTCCCCTTTAAATAATAAAAAAAAAAATAAAAAAACCCACTTACTAATGAGGCCCCGGGCGCGGTTGGTCCTGCAGCTTGAGAGCAGTATAAAGCGTGATGTAAAACAGCCCTTTCGCCCTCTCGGGGGCCGGGGTTCCTCGGGGGGCCGGCTATCTGCCAGCTTAGAGGTCCCAGCATCGCAGGGGTGATGAAAGTGGCGCGTCATCCCCCTGCGACGTGAGGTGTATGTAGGTGCTCGGTGAGCCGTTCATACAGGGGGGGGACGGACGGGGAAAGATCCGTCCCCGCCCCTCCCCCACTCTGATGCGCGGGGTGCTTGAAAGGCCGCGCGTCGAGAATCGGCGGCGCCGCCCCACAAGGAGCGCTCCCGGCCCATGGCGCGGTGGAAGGCCGAGCTGGGGCACGGGCGGATTATTGGGGGTCGTGCCCAATGAAACTGCTACGACGCCCCCTAGAGGAAAATACAGTAGTCCAACTAATGTAGCTATAAATCCAGCACTGAGACAGTAGCCAGTCTGTAGTCTCTCACTCTGTGCCTCTGTTTTTAAAGGGTTTGTTTCACCATGCTGGTTCACAAAGCCAAAGATTTTAGATCATGATCCGTCTTTCCTGTCGGGTGTGGGTGGTTCTATAGCAGTGAGTAGTATATCCACTCCTTATTCACTACTAATTGCACTGATATGAGAGCAGGAGACCCTATCTATTACTTCTAAAGATATTTGCTTTAAAGTAAACCAAGTAATTAGTCTCCTTTATTTGTTAGAGATAAAATTGCTTGTTTTCAACTACAGCAGTTGATTGTGGTGCGTCACTTCCTGCTTTAGAGCAATCTGGAGCAGTAAAATCTCTTTATCTCCTCAACAAGCAAACAAAAAAAAAAGCAAAGCAAAAGATTTGGTAAAAATTTCAATTCCAGTCTCCACTGCTTCTTTTTAGTGAGACAAACCCCTTTAAACCCCATTTACAATCACTTTAGGATCATTTGGGGGTATCCTGGAATACTTACATGGGTATCGTGATAAATTCTTCAGAGGTGGCCAAGGTGAAGCCATAGGAATCTATTGGGCAAATGTAGTCTTTTTTTGGACTTCATTTGCTTTATTTCCAAATGTATATGCTTTATGTACAGACAAAAAGCATTTGGTGACCTGCTATTTTTGTCCAGTACGAAAAGGGTTTAGGACCCTTCCCCCTCCTGCTTACTTTAAAAAATAAAAAATTTGTTATTAGTTCTCTTCCCCCCCCCCCTTTTCTTCTTCTCTTCCCCCCCCTCTTCCCCCCCCCTCTCTCTCTCTCTCTCTCTCCCCCCCCCCCCCTCTCTCTCCCCCTCCCTTAATCCCCTCCCCTCTCATCTCCCCCTCTTCTCTCTTTTCCCTACTCTTAAAATTTTTAATCCCCCCCTTTTTTTTTCCTTTTTCCCCCTTTTTTTGAAAAAATTTTTGGAAGAAAAAAGGTTTTATTTCTGATTTAAATATCAAAAAATTTGAAAAAAAAACATGCATATGTGCCCTTTTTTTTTATTTTGGTAAACTTCGGGGTTTTTAAACCCTTTATGTAAAGGGGCCCGGGTTTTTTGGAAATTTGCAAGGAAAACATTTAAAATTTGCTAAAATAAAAATTATATATATATATAAAATATATATATATATTTAAAAATATATATATTAATAATAATATTTATTTTTTTTATAAACTATAATCATGATACAAACATGTTATAAAAATTTATTATATAGGGCCTGAGATTTCAAAAAAGATTTCCCTTTTTAAGAGATGAGTTATATGTATAATTAAAACTTTAAATATTTTTCCCCTTTTTCTTTTTTAAAGGTTTCCCAACCCTGTTTTTTAAATTTTGAACCTTAGTTTTTTTTCCCTCTCAGTTTTTTTTGGATTAAATTTTTTTAAATTCTTGTTTTTTAACTTTAAAAATTTTTGGGCCCTCTAGCAGTAAACCCAAAACATGTGATTTTCCCAAAACCCTTACTGTTCTCCCTCCCTCTCCATAGACTTTTATGAGCTGTTTCCATCTGATCTCTAGTAAAGCAAAGTCTGTATCCTCTCAGTTTTACAGATTCAATTATTGATTCCTTATAGGGGTTGTTTCACTACATTGATTCATCTTACCTAAGTTTCCTTTTTTCCCCCCTCATTTTATTTTTTTTTAATTGAGAGCGGTTTATGGAAAAAATTGGTTTTTCTGGCCTTCAAGGGAGTGCAAAGGGTTTCATAGGTCTGTAGCTATAGCAACCTTTTTTTGGGCAGCCTATCAGGGGGAGATAAAAACGGGTTCAGTAGCTATATGACCTGGGGAGCTGAAAAAAGCCCATACAAGAGGGAAAAATCTGGGGAATATTTAGGCCCACGTTAATGGAACACATATTGCAAAGGGGACTTTGTTTTGCAATATTTTTCCCATAAAAAAAAATCTTTTTTACCCCAAAAACCCCCTTTAAAAAAAAAGCAAGTTTGGGTTAGGGCAGTGGCCTGCAAAGTGCGGCTCCCCAGCTTTTGGGGAAAAAACTAAAAAAAGAACTCCCATCATCCCTTTATATAATCTAAAATCAGTGGGCAGAGGGGAAATTTGTATTTTCCCAACGGGTTTTTGGGGAGCGGCCCTTTGAAAAAACCCCAACTGGGTTAGGGTTTCTTAATGTTAAAGTTAGAAACCCTTTGAAAACCCTTTATTTGCATAGGATACATCAGTAAATAAAGCTTGAAAAACAGAGAGGGCGTTTTAAAAACTTGAGGCACATGAAGCCCATAGTATTGGCTTATGGGAAAGTGTGAGCCTTGTCGTTATTTTGGCCTGTACATTTTAAACATGATGTTATAAGATTGAACTTTGCATTGAAAATCATAATAGTTTTGGCAAACGCTCATTAGGGAAAATCATTTTGGGGCTTTAGAATCATTTACCCGGGTGTTTTATGGTGAAATCCCTGATAACAAATTCAATGTACTTTTTTGACCGTAATTATTTTGAAAAAAAACAATGGAACAAAATAATATTTTGTTGCTTAAAACTGAGCCATGATAACGTACGGCCTTTATTGTTTTATATTCTGAAGCTGGGTGATTTATTGTCAATTCGCATTGCCAGAGTAGAAGAGTCCTGAAAAAAGCCTTAGCAGAATAATCACAGCTTAATATAGAGCAAATCTAAAATATAATGATTACTTTAGGACAAAGAAGCTCTCATCTGGATGGCAGAAAATATTTTCTCTAGTATCCTCTTTTTAGGGTTTTTTTCTTCTTAATTGGTAGATAATAGAGCTCCAAGTAGAGGCATAACTGAACTTCATATGGCCATATGGCAAAATGAAATAGATCCCTACCACCTAATGCCGGAATAAGTGGCAACAATAATAGTGACATATTTTAGAAAATCCACACCCAAACTTATCATTCCCTATAAAATCTGCCATTGTTATTGCACCTTTCCCTTCACTGTTCATGCTCGCTCCCGAGTCAGTGTGTTTAACCCCCCCCCCTCCACATGTCACTGTCCTCTCCCTATACAGTCTTATTTTGTAAGAGCTGTTTACATACCACAGGCCTGCATTCAGTCTAGACAGCCTTCTATGAACTCAGGGCACTGAACTCTTCTCCTCTCACAGCTGGAGGTTTGTTACAGTTGAATCCAGTCTTCTATGAACTCCTCCAGAGAACAGATCCATCTCCCTTCTATGCAGGAGCATTAGGCACTGAAGCAGAATTCTGCTGTTTTCTGATTTTAGAAGCAACTGCAGTGGCACTAAGGAGCTGGTGGCTGTGCAGAGTGAAATGTTGCCGACCCCTTACATGCAGGAGCATTATGCACTGAGGCACAATTTTGTTGTTATAAGCAACTGCTGTGTCAATGAGTAGCTGGTGGCTGTACAGAGTGAAATTGTTGCCGAACCCTTATTCTGAGTGAGAGAGGCAGGAATGCATGCTCCCGTGAATACGACCAGGGGCCAGACAGAATGTAAATTAGTAGAGTCGTCAGCCAATGAAATGAAAGGAGGAGGAATCTGACCGCCACTGGGGAACTGTATTCACACAAAACGAAGATAAGGGAGACTGTGAAAACAAGACAGCTTTGCAAATGACATCCAATTGCAAAGTTGTTTGTTTTCACTGTCTCCTTATTCTGAAGACCATTTAATGAAATGATACAAACACTTTAAAGAGATTTTCTCACTACAAAGATTAGTTTTCAACATAAAGGGAGCAGTAAATGAAGATGTTTTCTAAATACATTGATCAATAGATTTTACTTTAGCCATGAGATAAGAGACATTGTATCCGATTTCTGAGTACACACGGGTTTCTATGGTTTCCTGCATGCCAGACGGAAAATCAGATTTCTGATTAGTTGAGAGCAGCGAGTGTAGTCACCCCAGGGCTCAATTGAGCTCCAAGCAAACTAATTAGATCTAACAAGTTTAGCTTGACGAAACAAAAGGTACAAATGCTGTGTGGACTGGAAAGGTTACCTTTATCAGT
This sequence comes from Phyllomedusa bahiana, assembly GCA_025379985.1. Classification (NCBI taxonomy): domain Eukaryota; kingdom Metazoa; phylum Chordata; class Amphibia; order Anura; family Hylidae; genus Phyllomedusa; species Phyllomedusa bahiana. The sequence continues at coordinate 22,716 of JAODAL010008148.1, read as the reverse complement.
AATCTTGTTACAGATAAGATCTGCACCATCAGAGTCAGCTCACTCCCTAGAAGTTGTCACAGAATTTATATTGTTAACGTCTATAGTTCTTGACATCCTAAGAAGGAGTTGTATAGAAAACTAGGAGACATGGAAGAAGTCATAGGTAATATATAGATCCTAGGAGTGAGGCGACAGTCAGTTGTTGCGAGTCCCTGTGGGAGCCAAGCCCTAACTAAGCTAAGCAACTGTGTAGGTGTAGCACCCGACCCAAGGCCTAGTCCCAGATCTTCTTTATGCATTGCCCTAAAGACAGGAAGAGGAATTGTAGAAGAGTTGGAGAAGAGCTGTCAGCAGTAGCAGTGACATTTGTGAGGCCTCACACTCTCTGTTGAGATTAGTACCTTTGACCTAGCTAAAGTCAAGTATTAGTGAAAGTTGTTTTATGGATGTGGCCTCGGACACTGCAGTTGTGAATCGTTGGCATAAGAATATAGCACTGAGAAGTGTATTATTACCACTCCTGCTACAGACAAGTTCAGTGACCAGGTTTATCCTCTGTGGGAAATTAAAAGAAGGTCAGCTTTGCTGGAATCATCTAGTCTTGAGTAAAAAGAGTCTGCTTGCACCTGAATATTGCCTCCTGTTTTTTCCCCCAAAATCATCAAAGACACCAAAACCCACAAGTCAGGGGGCTCGTCCAATGGTGCATCTCAGGGGAATTAGAGAGCAACATAAACGTTGTGTCTGTGACCCCGTTTTCACAGCACTGATCAAGGGTAGTAACGGGGATTGGTGAAAAACCCAGACTGCCACAGTGACAATAAAGAGCAACTACCTTTATCCTCTCCTTTGCCACCTCGTTACATAAAAACCCTCCAAACTGGGCAATAAAACGTGATTGAAAATATCCTATTTTTTGTTTATATAGTTCCTATGCAAACCTATGCATCTCCCTGGTGATAAACGGAAAAAGAAACCTTTTATGGCCCAATACTGCAATAAGACTTCCAACAGTGCTCTTCCTCTTGGTAAGCTACTGAATTGATGTCACCAGAAAATATGGAATGGATGGAAAAAAGTATGTTTGTTACTATGGTGATGCATAGGTCTGCATAGAGCTGTAGACCCTAAATCACAAAAAATCCTAATTAACACCTAAGTTACTTGCTTTATATTTTAGATGCATTGGAACAATACAAAAATTTGGTTGTCTTTAAGAAAAGCAGTAAACATATGATGTAGAGGTATACTAAATTAATTACATTTAGGGCGACATGTCCCATTAGGGCTGCACCATTTTTTTGGTGTATTTTGCGGCAAAAAACTGTTGATGCCCTATTTTCTATATAAATGAACTGTCGTATTAAATATGCTAATAATTATATACTATGCGCCTAAGTTAGGTGCATCAGATATGCTATACAAGGCATACCACACGCTAGATTTTTGAGAGGTTCATTCACTCAGGCACACTATACACTCATTTAGGGCGACATGTCCCAACACGCCAATGCCAGTTTTTTGTTCTATTTTGCGGAAACCCCTCTTTTTATGCCATATTTTTGTTGTAAATGAACTGTCGTACACCAAAACTAGGCACATTATACCCCGGGAACGACACTTTGTAATGTGCCTAAATATGGTGCACTGTCTGTCCTCGTTGTGAAATGTGCCTATTGAGGTGCCTTGCATATGTTATGCGCCCCCGTCGGGCAATCAGCCTCGATAGATGCATACCATATGCTACCAATGATATGCTATGTGTCGAGTGTTGAGCAATGCGCCCTTTTTTGATGCAATGCGCTCTTTTTTGATACAATGCCCCCATTTTTTTAATACAATGCCCCCTTTTTTAATGCAATGCGCCCTTTTTGATACGATGTGCCATTTTAGGCGCATTAAGTAATCTATGCAAGGTATACCTGACGCCAAGTTTTAGAAAATATCGGACTTTCAGGCGCACTTTATACTGATTTAATGCGCCTAAAACTGGCATAGATATGCCACTTTTCAGACATGTCGCCCTTAATGCGTGGCAGCACCTCTTTTCTGACATGTCGCCCTATGTGTTTAATTGCAATGGAATAAGACCATTTTTATACCCTATTTTATTTGCATTGTTTTTACTATATTTTTGCTTTTTTTTTGCAGCAACAGTCAGATATTGCTTTTAAAGTCTGTCTTAAATTGTTAAAAAATCGACATTCTTAGCATTTTGATTGTTAGGGTTTTTATAGTGTTTATCTGTCACTGGCATTTTAATTAAGGTACAGAATGTTCTAGACATTGTGTTTTTTGTTAGTGTTCTTCTCTATAAGGATTCCAAAATGACCAAAAAATTAAGACATTTATAATGAAAAACTGCTGTCCAAAAATTTGTATGTCCTATGTGTGCAATGATGATAGCAATATTTACAATGAGAAGTGGATGTGGACTCGTTTTGTACCCATGGGGCCACATGTATGAAATGGTTTTGGTCTAAAAATCACTTTTTCCCCATAGAAACAAAGTGAGTTTTAGACCAAAACCGTTTCATACATGTGGCTCATGGGATAAGCATTTAGCATCACTTCTTCTGCTGAGCCCAAAGATAGACCAGATGTACTGAAGGCTCTAGAGGTGAACAGCTCTCCCAACATACATATTCACACATATGGTAGCATAGTTTAGATTGAAATCACGGCTTTCTGTGTTACCTGCTCTTATCTCACAACAGAGACCATTGGAAAGCATTGGAGAAGCTGAGATAATATTACATATGGGGATTTCATGGTACATTACCTGTCAAGTTCATCTTTGCTACATCTGTAGAGATATAGTTCCATAGCTCAAAAATAAAAAGTATGATACAGTGGGATACAAGCATAGGCTTTGCATTATGTCATTGTAGTATTTGATCCTTTTAATTCATTCCTATATTATATGTATACAGTGGTCCTTAATGCAAATTTATTTGGTTTCAGGATGACCATTATTTGTTAAACCCCTTAACTCCATGGAAAACGGGTCATTGGTTCAGAGGCCACCAAAACCAATATAGTGCAAAATGAAGATAAAAGAAATTAGGCAGATAACTAAAGCAATTCCTTACATACATCAGTCAGAAAGAGCTGCTTGGAGCTGGAAATCACTTTCTGTTTTATGGGCAGGAGCTTCTTTGGGTCATGTACTTTATACATTCACCTTCTGTCTCCTTCTTCCTCCATTGTAGATAGTAAGCTCTCATAGACTGGGTTATAGCTACATAGTTTATAAAGCCGAGAAAAGACAAACATCCATCCAGTTCAGCCTGTTGTCCTACAGTGTTGATCTAGAGGACGGCAAAATTTGTCCTCATTTTAGGGAAAAATTCCTTCCCAACTCCAATCTGGCAATCGGAATAATCCCTAGATCAACGCCCCTTCTCCAGAGTCATAGTCACTATAACTTGTTATAATATTACACTCTAGAAATGCATCCAGACCTTTTTGAATTCTGTTAGTGAAGACACCATGACCAGTTCCTCCGGCAGAGAGTTGAACAGTCTCACCGCTCTAACAGTAAAGAATCCCTTTCTATGTTTATGTAGAAACCTTCTTTTCTCTAGACGTAGAGGATGTCCCCTTGTTCTTAATACAATCCTGTGTATAAATAGATCTTTGAAGAGCTCTCTATATTGATGTAACGGGTTGGTGGATTCGCTGGACCACCGCAAGAGATGATAGTTAAGCCACACCAGGGAGCAGAGTCTAAGTAGCCCCCGGTATTAAACAGAGCCCGCCGTAAAGCGGGATGGACTTGCTGCGGCGTGAGGCTACCAGATCGCTACCCCCTGACGTGACTTGCTTGCGGTGGCGGCCGGGGTAATGCGTGGTACAGAATTGTAATCCAGAGATGAAGTCGGGAACCGGCAGGAGGTCAGGACGGGCGGCAGAGGTTCATGGTCAGAGAGGGGCAGACGGTCAGGGCAGGCGGCAAACAGGCAAGGTCAGTAAACGTAGCGGAACGGACTGGTACACGGGTAATCAATACAGAACTCCAACACTCTCTAAAGACACTGAACACACACCAACGAACTGGCAGAGAGTGCAGGGGGCGTGTACCTTATATAGGACCAGTGGTCGTCAATTGACAAATTACAGGCGCGCTGGCCCTTTAAATCCAGACCAGCCGTCGCGCGCCCTAAGCAGCAGGTACGCGCGCGGCGGCTGGGACAGGCAGGAGCAGGAAGCACAGGAGTGTTTACGGGTAAGTGTACAGGCGCCGGGGCAGCAAGGGGGCAGTTGCGGGCTGCCGCGGCACCCGCACCGGACCTCATGCGGGCAGGGGGCGGCCGCGGGGGGCGATGGCACCCGCGCCAGCCCCCATGACATTATATTTAAACATATTTATTATATGCCCCTGAAGCCGACTTTTTTCTAAACTAAATAACCCTAATCTTGTTAATCTTTCTGGGTATTGCAGTCCACCCAGTCCTTTTATTATTTCTGTTGCCCACTTTTAAACCTGTGTTTCTTGTTCACTGGTGCCTTAAACTGTACACAATATTCCATGTGTGGCCTGTCTTCTTTTCTCCTGAATCAGTTTATTTAGAGCATATATAGTATTTGTTTTAGTCTTATATTATGTATGTGAAATTGTTTGTTTGTACAGTTCCATGTACAGTGGCATGGAATTAATGGCGCTCAAAAATAAATAAAAGAAAATGGGACCCACAACTGGTGCCCAAAGTAGCCACTCACCCTGGCAGATGTAAAGATCTAATACCACTCTGTACTGTACAGGGGAGCTACTAGGCTGCCAATACATGCAAGCACTTCACTAATAAAGATGTTATACAAGTAAAATGATGCAATGATTGGCTGAATCAGTGTCTGAGAAATTGTATTATGAAACCACACTCTATATACATTATCCCAGAAAAGACCATTCTATGGTGGAAATATTATGTGCAAATATATATGCACATAATATTTCCACCATAGAATGGTCTTTTCTGGGATAATGTATATAGAGTGTGGCTTCATCATATATATATATATATATATATATTATATATATATATATATATATTATTGGGGTTAACTCAAACGATAGCAGTCCTTTAGCGTGAAACACTGCAAGTTCTATTGGTACACAAAACATGAGATAAACAGCAGGGCTTTCTTCAGCCGCAACAAAACACAAATCACAGTCTCTGTTATCGGTCACAATACTGTACTCCAGTTTCCAGGGTTAGAAAACTGCGTGCAGGTCTCAGTAGTGCAAGGCCCAGCTCTGGCTCTCACACAAACGCTCACGCCACTGAGCAGTGTGGACACGTAGGGAACCACACCCCCCTCTCTCTTAGCCTGCTGGCGTTATATAGGGATGGTACGCCCTGGACTGGAATCGGGGAGCAGTCATCCCCCCCCACCTCTTCTGACTACTCCAATAAAAGCCCCACCCGGATAATGGCATTGCTGCCATACTACAAATAACAAATGAGTCAGTGGCCTATTGCCGCTGACACCAGGATAAATAGGCCTTAATTCACATACCTCAGGCAGATCGGTGACACGTATCGTCCGTAAACAATCACACCCTGTTCCTTCATACAATATATATATATATATATTCCCATTCTTGTCGTGTATGGCATATCTTATGACTATAAATAGTTGGTAGCTGTATGTAGCACCTTAGGGACCCTACCTATCAGAACAATATGGGTCCCTTGATCTACCAGAGGAAATGGCTGCATCTGTATGCAAGTGCATGGCTTAGTCATGTTAAGTCTATGGGAAAAAAGAAAAGGTTTGGTACCATTTTAGGCCCCATTCACATCCTATTTTTCTTTGTCCACTCACATCACATTTTCAGTGTCCTAATTGAACTATGTTTGTCCTAATTAGCAATCCTGTCCAGTTTCTGCATCAGATACAAAAACATGGTAGACGATGGTGCGGAAACCGGACACATATTCATCAGGATGATTTTACGCCACCCCAAATGATACCACAAAGAGGTGTTGAAAATGTAATGTGAATGGGGACTTGGCCAGTTGCAAAAACTTTTATTGTTCTTCAGTGAGAAAATCAAAGCCGCAGTCTTGCAGATATGATACCTTTTAATAGCTCACAGAAAGAAATTATGTTAAATAGCTTTCGAGACTACTCAGGTCTTTCCATTAGTTCTGGCTACACTCATCTGTAAATGCTTCTGGTCTGGCCTGATGAAGAGGCTTGAGTAGTTTTGAAAGCTTGCTATTTAACATTATTTCATTTCCTTAGCCATAGAAAGGTATCCTATCTGCAAAATTGCTACTTTTTATTGTCTCACTGAAGAACAAAACGTCTCAGGGAGTCATTGAGAGAGCTGAGCAAGCTTGCGCAGTTATCTCTCCATTCAGTCTGCGTCTGAAAATAGCCACCTTGACTTAGGTGAGTACATATAATAAAATTAGAGCTTGTCTAATGCTTAGTTAAATTACCCTTATTTAGCAGAAAATATAGAACCCCTTTATGTAGGAACCTTAGCTACTTATATGAAACAATGTGAAACAAATCATTCAACATTTGGCTCAGCACAATGAGGACATTACTTATGGCTGCCTGGTGCTAATCCCAGCTTGGATGGTGGATTGAGAGGTCAATGATTGTTAAAAGAAGCCATGTACGTTTGATTGCTGGCTGATACCCGGTGTTTTGCTATGAATAACCTTAAAACAGAGCTGATGCTGAAGAGTTCTTTCAACCATGCTATTGTGAAGGTTTCTAAGAGTCTGCCCTAAATAGCAATACTGGACTAGTTAATAGTTTTAAGAGCAGATTACATAATATCTATGTATTATGAAGCTGTTTTATTAAACAAATATAATAAAAACAAATGTTTTACAGACACTTAAAAATGTATATGAGTCCTGTGTGTGCTTCATTTCAGAAAGTGCAAAGTTACAAAACCCTAGTCGCAAACAGTCCGTGTCCAGAAGTTTGAAACATCTTTTCCACTCATCAAACAAATTTGTCAAGACTTTAAAGAGGTTGGTCTCACAAGATCAGGGATGTTTTTATGGTCTTCCTCGTGTTATTATTAGCAACATTTACTGCTGTTATACTATTTACAAAAATGTTGTAGCAGTAATGTTTATATATTTAAGGAACCCTGTCACATTAATGAAGCAGTCCAATCTGTGGGCATTATGTTCTAGAAGAGCAAAGGCTGAGTAGATGGATATACATATTTGTGTGAAAAGATTCTACAGAAGTAATAATTTGATGTAAACCTCTGCTCGTTCTGGGCTTAAAGGGGTTTTATCGTTTGAAGCGTTTGTGCTCTTCAGCTAATTCAATGAGATTGAATTTGAAATCCAGGGGCGAGTCTCTCCTCTCAGCAGGCGTGTCTCTCCTCACTGAAGAGCTGTGACATCATCATTCTGTGTGAAGCAGGGGAAGGAGAAGGTTGTCTGTAGGGGGCAGCTATGCAGCCTTCTGCAGTGTTCTCATGTGTCTGCAGAGCCATCAGCTTCAGGCTGGCTCCACAAGCTCCTTGCTGTACTATAAACAGTTAAACACACAGCCTGAACTGATGAAACACATGTGAGGAATGCACACTGCCCCCCCTTCCTCCTCTGTTATCAAGCAGGAGACTGTGTACTGTGTTATATGGAGGAATGCACACTGCCCTTCCCTCATCCCCCTCTGTTATCAGGCAGGACACTGTGTGACTGTTGTATATGGAGCAATGCACACTGCCCCCCCCCCTCTTCCTCACTGTTATCAGGCAGGAGACTGTATGACTGTGTTATATGGAGGGAACACAGGACATAAGACTGTGTTATATGAGGGAGGCTATGAGTTAAACAGTCAGTAATTAGTCAGATCATTCACCTTGGAGCTGGGAGATGAGTATAGAGCCAGCAGCCCTTTCACATAGCTGATTACACTTTCGCTTTAACAGCTCAGAGGGGAGTAAACACAGAGTGTACAGGCAGCCAATCACAGCACATGGGGCGTGTCCGGGGCGTTTCCTGTCTGGGGGCGTATCTCAACAGGCTGAATGAAATGTCAGTCAGCCAATCATAGTGCAGGGGGCGTATTCAGGGCAGAATCCGATAGTGGGCTTGTCCCGACTAGCCAATCACAGAAAAGTGGGTGTGTCCCGACTAGCAGCAGCCAAAATAGAAAACAGATGTACAGAAAAGTTCATATCTACTGTACTAAGTGACTTAGGTAATGCAAACCAATTACAAAAGTGCTTATTTTTACTGTCCCCATAATCTGAGACATGATCTTTGTAGCGAGAATACTCCTTTAAGAGTCCAGGGGGCTGCTCTAATTAGTGATTTATAGCTCTGTATGCTCAGTTACATAAAGGAGACCATCAACCATTGAGCAGGACCACCCACTGGACTCCTTAACCCACAAAGAAATAGAGGTTTAAGTGAATAAGTTATTAGTTCTATAATTAGTTTTTTTTTTAATTATGTATATTAACCTGCTCTACCCTCTGCTTTATAACATGATGCTCACAGATTGGACTGCATCCTTTTAAATTGTGACAATAATGTTGAGAAACTTCTGACATACCATTGTGATATGTTAGAAGATTTGATGTGTGGGGTACTCAAATGAACAAAAAAGTACGCATAGAGTGAATGTGTTATGTCCACTCCTGTAAACACCACAATATAAATAGCAGACAAATTAGGGTATATACTCGAAAATATAACCTTTAATATATATGATTAAAATATAAATCATCCCAAAAATCCATCAGGGAGTGATGGTCAAGAAAAATGACCTACAGTAAGGTGGTCCGGTAAAGTCCCTACTTAACCCTACTTGACCTATAAAGGCCCTAGAACAAGGGATGCAGGGTAGCCGTCCCAAACAGGACGACCCTGTGCGGAACATGCCCCTTTTGCACACTCACCACTCCACTTACCCTCACAATGGTACAGGGACACTGTAGGGCCTTTATAGGTCAAGTAGGGTTAAGTAGGGACTTTACTGGACCCCCCTTTTCTGTAGGTCACTTTTTCTTGACCATCACTGCCTTCTACAACCCTGTGTTGTTTGTGTTGTCTGATGGATTTTTGGATGATTTATTATTTTAATCCTATACACCCTAATTTGTCTGCTGTCCTTAAATGAGGCCACAGAAGTGCTCAGCTGAGTGTTGTGCCACTTTACTTCTGCTCAGTCTTCCTTTTGAGAAAGCTAAGGATGCAGTCTACTGATTCAGAGAAAGTTTCAACGATTTTCTTTAAATCCATGTACTATTTTCTGGTCTGACAATCCTGTTGTGGCTTAATTTCCATTTTATCCAACATCATTTTCAGTTACCATGATATCAGGCTTTTTTTAAAGTAACAGGAGGTGACATAAGACACGACATCCAACGTCATTTCTGGTTACCGTAGCATTAGGGTTATTTGATGTAAAGAAGGTGAAATCAGACAGGACGTAGGAACGGAAGTTTGGCCACAACAGAAGCGTCAATTTGCTAGACCCCTAAAACTCGTTAAACAACCTTAACCCTTGCCCCAACTTAGGGTCAGGGTTACAGAGGATAATTTTGGTGATTTTTGCCAAAAAAATTATGCAGGCAAACCTAAACTGAAATACTCGGATGTGTCCCATCCTCTTCCACATGCATGTTCTTGCAGAAAAGTGATGAAACATATGGTACATTTAATGCTGTGATATAGTTTCTTTGATTGTGCTCCTCTCTAGCCATGTGGTAAACTTGTTTCCTTTGTCTTTTAGGGGCTTGTACATAGCTGTGATATTTTATTACAAGGATAACATGTTAGTAACAAATGAAGATCACATTCCAATTGTAGAAATAGATGATTCTTGCACCAGTTCAATTACGCAAGATTTCCTCTGGTTTACAAAGGTAAGTGTTTACCCTCATCCATTTTAGTTATAAACCATGAATTCAGTACCAGTATGAAATACATTATCCCTTGTTAATCTTAAACCTTCTTTTATATGAGACAGATTATATAACTTCTTGTCATCCCGCCGTCTACTAACTGACCCCCATCTACTATTTCTGTTTCCGTGTGTGGCACCACCATAACTCCTAGGCAGCAAGCCCGCTGTCTTATGGTTATACTAGATTCTGATCTGTACTTCACCCCCTATGTTCACTCCTGTCACCTGCACCTCAAGAACATCTCCAGAATCTGTCCTTTTCTTACTGTGAAAACAACTCAATCTCTTATTACTGCAATTATTCTTTCTCATCTTGACTACTGTAACTCCCTGCTTATCGGTCTCCCTCTTTGTAAACTCTGCCCTCTCCAATCTGTCCTGAATGCAGCAGCCAGGCTTGTCTTTCTTTCCAGCTGCTATACAGATGCCTCTACCCTGTATCAGTTACTGCACTGGTTGCCCATTCAGTACAGGTTACAACATAAACTCATCACTCTCACCCATAGAGCTCTCCTCAGTGCTGCACCACCTTCATCTCCTCCCTCATCTCTGTCTACCACCCTACCCGGTCTCTTCACTCTGCTAATCATCAAAGACTACATGACTCAGTCAACTGAATCTCCCATGCCTGTCTCCAAGATTTTTCACGTGCGGCACCAGTTCTCTGGAGAAATGTATCCTGTATGATCAGACACAATCATAACCCCCAAAGCTTTATGAGTGCCCTGAGAATACATCTTCTTAGACAGGCCTATCAATATCCCTAATTGTAACCCCCCCGTTTCTGTCACTCACACTTCTGTTACTCCCTGTACTTGGGCACTCACAGGCACTTATTTGTATATAGATGTGTGGACTGGTTGGCAGGTTCATCCACTTTTTATGTATACCACCCCTTATTTATACAACATGGCTGGACCATTGTGTAAACTGAGCTCTTCTCACCCTTCGTCTCACCCATACAACCTAATAGATTGTAAGCTCCTGCGAGCGGGATCCTCACAGCTTGTGTCTGATCTGTAAGTAGTTTTTTTCTATATTATGTTTGATTTTGTTTGTACTTATACCCTATAAATTGTAAATTTCAGAATATGTTGGCGTCATATAAATAAAGATTATTATTATATAGCTAATTCTAAACCATCAGTTTCTCCTGATTTTGTTGCTCCAGAATGTTGAATAGTCATTCGTACTTTCTCAAGGTCACCTTTTTTATCGTTACAGTTGTCGTGCATGTGGGATGACATTAGGTGGCTACGTCAAAGTATGTCGATATCAATGTCATCTTCTACCGTCCTGCAAACTAGACAGAAGATGTTGGCAGCAGCTGCCCAGCTTCAGGTCGGCATTGAAATCGAACAATGTTAATTCTTATGAATTTTCTATATAAAGCTGCATGTTACTTCCTTAAAGTTTTTATGACTTATGGGGTTGTCCATTAAACATATTTCTATGAAATTGGGGCCAAGGTGGGCAAAACAAACTAAAATAAAAACCCTGTTACTTACCTAGCTGACCCAGCCGTTGTCACTGTGGAGCTCCTGATGATCTGCTCCTTTTAACTTCTGGGTTCTTGTCTCGAAATGATGGAGAGGCTTGCGCACCATAATAAGTGAATTTAAAGGGGTTGTCTCACTACATTGATTCATCCTACCTCAGTCCTGTTTTCTTGGTTTCACTTTGGATTCAGGGGAAGGTTTACTGGCTTCTACTAGGCTGCAGTAGAAGCCAGGTCTGTAGCTATAGTAACCAGTGCTGGTAGCCTATCAGGATAGATCAAACAGGCCTGTAGCTATAGCGATCGCAGGAGCTGATGTAGCCCATACAAGAGGGGATATCTAGAAATAGGTAGGACACTATTAATTGACACATATTGCAAAGTGACTTGTTTTTGCAAGAACTTTAACATAAAAAGCAATCCTTGTAGTGAGACAACCCCTTTAATGCCAGCCTGCCACTGTCCGCCAAATTCCCTGGTTGTTCTGTTGATTTTTGGCTGCTAATGTTGGTTTCGAGTCTGCTGCAGCCACTGATTTACCTTAAGTGGTAGCATGCTATTATCGGACTTTACGTTTTTTTTTTTTTACGTATATTTAATAAAAATAACCTGGACAGCCCTGTCAAAGGGTTTTCTCATCAGGCTATTTCACACAGAACCTGCTGTTCACAGCCAGCTTCAGGCTCGCACTTACTGGTCAGACTGTGGCTGGTTCTACAGCAGTAATTGGCATATCAGTTCTGCTATTCCAAGCCAAACCTGTTAGAGGGACATTGGTAATGGGATTTTAACAGGGCAGAAGGCTACAGAACTCTAAAGGGTTAAAGTTTGTCAGAAAGAAATCTGAACAAGCTCCTGTATTGCTAAGACACAGCAGTGAATGACACATCACCATCCTGCCCATGTTGGTAACCTAGGGAAGCTGATAGATAAAAACCTGCTCTAGCTCTGAAAGGAAACAAAATCAGAACAGCAATGTATTTGGTAATAGTCTTTATTTACCCTAGCGTACATGTTTAAAGTTAATCAATGTGGTGAGATTAACTCTTTAAGTTCTGTTTGATCAAAGAAGCATTCTAGCCCTTGCTTTTAATATTTGAAATTCTGTTACACCTTTACTTTTCTGTAAAAAAATTGTGTTTGGAAAAGGGGAAATTTGGTTTTGTGTTTATGCATAGAAAACAAAAAGGGCAATAAAAATCATTCCACAAAGGCCAATTTTAACAAAACAAAGTGTTTTTACAAGTTTATTTAAAGTGGACAAATTTTTACGTTCAACTTTGTAAATCATCTCTCCATAAATTTGATAAGTATCTCTTTAAGTCCCACTTAAGACTATCCATTGTTTGCCTTTTCCACTGCCGGGGGTTCATTCAGGTGTCTTTTTTAGACTGACATATTGGTGCACTTCTATAATAAACCAGCAGATCTGGCAGTTTTCTTTGCTAATGGGAAGAATAAAGAGCATTTTTTTTGGGTTTTCTTTTAAAGGGTGTCTCACCAACACCCTTTTACTCTGGGAGCCACAATAACTCATCCTGTTTTGCTGCCTACATATATTGGGAAAATCTTAATGTACTGCTCTAAAAAAAAAAAAGGGAAAAACGGGGCAAAAAGAAAAGGTCGCGCTGGAGTGAAAAACTTTTTTTGTGTCTTGCCCTTGGAAAAACTTTTTATTTACAGAGTAGGTACAACTTTTTGGTTTTTCCTTAACAGTATCATTCAGTCAACATTTACTAAATACTATTATCATTGTTCATTTTAGGATACGGTGAATTGACACACACAGTTCTAGAACATCTAAAGTAATAATGCAGAGTCTCATATTTAGTCTGGGTCTGCTATGGACTATAATCAATAACAAGTACAGTATACAACCTTCACTAAATTGGGGCACCTTCCCCACAGACATGTCTCCCTTTACCCCCTTCTCTTTCCCCCCCCCTTTAGGAAAAACCCCCGCGGGGAGGGTCCCCCTCTCCCCTGTCGTTTCCCAATTTTCATTTTCCCTTTTCACACTCCTTTTGGGTTATTAATGTATGTAACCCCCTCGAATGTACAGCGCCCTGGAATCAATGGCGCTTTAAAATAAATAATAATAATAATAATAATAATAATAATAATAAAGTAGATTAGGTTCATTTTTATCATTGATTCCATGTAAGCCTTTACTGATGTGTGCACTTTTTTGGCTTGGTACTTCAGTAGAAAGCACAAAATTACTCAACCTCTCCAATTCAACTCTCCAACTCAATGGCATATGTCAAAAAATTAGCCTATAGATAGGGAAATTAAATGTCCCACTTCAAAAGTACACTGTTTCTTTTAAATAAAAAAAAACAAAATAAAAAACTTCACTTTTTCAGCCTTTACCGATGTGTGCACTTACTTGGCTTCGTACTTCAGTAGAAAGCACAATACTAACCCAGTAGCTGGAAAATGAAAATTACAACAATTAGTCTATAGATAGGGAAATTAAATGTCACACTTCACAAGTACTCAGTTTCTTTAAAGAAAAAAAAAACAAAACAAAACAAAAAATTCCACTTTTCACTCCAAAAAATTGAAAAATTTAAACTAAGGGCGACATGCATGAAATTTGGTGTTAACGCCAAATTTCGTGCGCATAATAATGGCATAGAATGCGCCTGATTTATGAACAGGTCATAAATCTAGCACATTCTAGCGCTAGTACGACATTTCTGGCTCAGGTATACCACTTTCAAAGTAATTGTAACGAGTGTCTCCGCAACCCCTGTGTTGGGTCATGGGCACACCCGTAGCCCATTGGTGTCTTCTGCTGCGAACTGGGGCGTGACCCGGCCCTCCGGCGGTGTGCGCACTTGCAGCTCTGCTGTCTACTTAGCTCACCACACTCCTGTTCCTGGCCGGGTGTGCGCTCCTGTTTCTGGTCAGGTGCACGCTCGCTCCCATAGGGTGCGCACGTGGTGCTTCATCTAAATTTAAAGAGACCCCGCCGGTGATTTCCTTTCACCGGGCGCTGATTCTATTTAAGTCCTGCCCTTTCCTATGGTCCCTGCCAAATTGATAGTGCCCTGTGCCTTGAGAGGTAATGTTCCCGTTGTATCATGTGTCTACTGTGTACCATACCATTTGCCTCCGTCCCTCCACCACGAACCATTGCCACCTGTCCTGACCTTCCTGCCTGTCCCCGACTATGAGCTTGCTTCACAATTTTGTACCACGTCACACCGCAGCTGCCACTGAAAGCAAGTCATGTCAGGGGTAGCGATCTGGCAGTGCTCCGCCATAGCAAGTCCATGCCGCTTTGCAGCGGGCTCTGGTGAAAACCGGACCTACTTTGACTCTGCTCCCTGGTGTGGCTTATACAATAGCTTGCAGTGGTCCAGTGGATCCACATCTCTTGTTTGCCTCCTGTTAAGCCAATCCTGACAGTGGTCTACCTATTCCAGCTTTAGAAATGCCGTAGCAAAGCTTTAAATCTATAGCTTTGTACGGTTCTCAGTGCGCTCACCTTCATGCATGCCTCCCCGAAATAAGGTGCATCACAAAGTGCCGCTTGTGCTATGTAATGCACCTGACATTGGCGTACGGGCCACTTAAAAATGCATGAATGGGGTTGCACCTCATATTGGTGTGAAAAGATGCCAAATATCTGGCAAGGCCCCTTTCATACCTGTCGCCCTAAATGTCCTAATTCAAAAGTACACTGTTTCTTTAAAGCAAAAAAATAAATAAAAAATTCCACTTTTCACTCCAAAAAAATGGAAAAATTAAAACTTAGTTTTTATTATGGGTGTCTTAAAAACATAACATATAAATACATTGAAGAAAAACATGCTGATGCGTTTGTTTCATGACAAGTTTTGGATTAATACGGCCTTCTAAAAAGCGGAACGTGTCTTTCTGCTGTGTTTTTAAGGCTTCCTAATTAAACAACATTTACTCTTTCTAACAAATGTATACCGTTTCTGAGTCAGACCCAAAAGCATGGTCTACTATGCTTTTGTGTCCGATAGAAAAATGGTATAAGGTCACTAAATAGGGCAAACATAGTTCAACCAGGACCACATTTGCCTTTATGAAAGTCTGGGACTCCTTTACAGCTACCACCATGATACATTTTTACAGTGTCCCAACAGATACCACAAACGGGCTGCCCAACTGAGATGTGAATAGGGCCTAAGATGTCCATAACAAAAGCCAAGTTTTAATGTTATTTATTTTTTTGGAATGGACTGTGGGATGTTTTATGTCCTCTAAGAATCACTGGTGCTCTGACATGGTGAGTAGAGATGAGCGAACAGTAAAATGTTCGCGATCGAGTCGAACAGTAGTGGTGTTTGGTTCCAGGTTCGACTCGAGCTTAACTTTTCTTGAATAGTTTGATCAGTACTAATGGTGAGCATACTGTTTACTTTTTTTCAGTTTTTTTTAAAGGATTTGAGTTTAATCTCAAAAATAAGACAGAGCTATTTAAACAAATAAAAATATCTAATAACCTTTCCATTCACCACCATTAAAGCCATGAAGATGCCGGTGGTGGCTTTCAGTTTTTGCTTCCTCTTTTGTGATTTTTGCATGACATCTGCAGTCAGTTAGTAGTTTCATGGTTTACGTGCCACCTGTGACATCACTGCTCAGGAATTGATTTCACAGAAATGGTGCTTGACTGCTAAAGCCACTGATGTGGCTACAGTAATCATGCACTGAACACAGAAGAGGAAGCAAGCAGAGACTGGGGGACACCACCGCCAGCTTCATGGCTGAAAAGTTATTGAGTGTAAAGGTGAGTATGTAAAAGAAAAATGGACTAGACTATCTCATGGTATTCTAACACAAACCACACAACCAACATCTGTTTAAAGTTTATTTCCATGGATGCAATTATAGCCGTAATGGCCATATGGGGCCTGGAGGTTTAGGAGGTCCACTCAGAACATGGTACCCTTTTTGAAGGGAATAACAATTTGGTAGCTTTCTGCTATCTCACGCTTCTATGTGGGAACTTGTCACATTGAACATGATGATCTGCTGTCAGCATGTGATAGACCAGGAGATGCTGAGCACATAGATTTGTATAGTTTAGTTGGAAAAGATTCAGAAGAACTTGTATTTTACTCACTTAAAGGGGTTTTGCCACAAAGTAAAACTGATGTGGGAAGTTTGAAAATTAAATAATAAACATTTTCACCATTCATCATTATTAAAAATTCTGCACAGTTTGTGTTTTAGCTGCTCCTTTAGTGATCCATTGTTTATAGCTGATCTCCAGGGGATACGACCAGGGCTGAGAGCTTCTCAGTCCTGGTCGCACATGCTCAGACATCACCTCTCCTCTCAGGCAGCTATTGAGTGTTCAAACCCCGGGAGCTGTCAATCTACTCCTGTCCTTTGGACTACCTAGTAATAAGTCAAACAGTGCAAATAAAAAAATAAACCTCAATGAGGTCTTTGCATTGATAAAGATGCAAAAAAATATCCACCCGTTAAGTTTCTTCAGGGATTTGAACCAAGGACACTTGTGCTGGGAAGCAAAAATGTTACCTCTGAACTACTCACAGCTCTATACATAAACAGATTTTTCTTTGACTACAGAGAGGAAAGGCCTGGTGATATCATCCTGCTTGGTCACATGATATGCAATTCAAACAAATCACACACGCCCTCTTCTAAACACACAGAGCTGGGTGCTGCAGGTATGAGATGAGATTGTGGCAAAACCCCTTTAAATCTATGCTTATTCTGGATTAAAGAGTCCAATAGGTGGCATTAATAGTGATTAACAGCTTTCTCTCTATGCACACTGGTACAAGGAAGGCTGTCAATCACAGATAACACTGCCTACTGGACTCTTGATCTCACAATAAGCAAGGATTGAAATGAATAAAAGTTAAATTCTACTAAATATTTTCCCACAGAACTCTAAATCAGATTTCGACGATCTTTCTGCTATAAAACATGCTAACAGCAGATCAGATAGCATGTTCAATTTGATAGGTTCCTTTTTAGGCAAATGCTACACAAGCAGCTTCTAGTGACATTAGTTATGCAATTGTGGAACCAGTAAACTGAAAAATGGGTGTGATGCTGCAGAGGATTAAAATTGAGATTAGTAATGTTTTTTTGTTAAATGATGTTAAAACCCATAAGGATTTTGCCTATTTGGGTCAATAAAGGACAAAAACCTGGCTATTTTCCGAAAACAGCTGTGTGCAAGTACTACTAGTAGTCGTCAGTACTGCAGCTCATCCCCAGTGATGCTGAGCTGCAAAATCAGACCTAACCAATGAACAGAAGAGCTGCTGCTTTTGGAAACAGCACAAGTAACGCTTATTTTTCATCCTGTGCAATTTGAGGCTGCAGTACTTATTTATTTTATTTTTTTGCATCACTTCACCTTGAGAGTCATAACTTTAATTTTCAATAGCATTTTGGGGTACATAAAACTTGGTAATGTCATCATTGTTTTAATATAATTTTTGTTAAGGGGTCCCTGGGGTTAACTGTAGAAAAATATAAATGCCTTGATTTGTACTGATGTAATTTAAAATGGATGTCCCAAAACAGATCTAAAAGGGTGTATGTAATATAGTTTTATTATTAACATCATATTAACAATAGCTCAATGTTATGTGCAGCCTATTTATTTTTATACAATTAATTTTATCTGTTTACAGTATGTCTAAATTTGGATTTTTTTTTCCCAGAACTTGCTTGGCACTCACAATTTAGGACGGATATATTATGAGCCCATCAAGGATAGACATGGCAATGTCTTAATAGTCACAATTCGAGAAGTTGAAACATTGTATTCATTTTTTAATGGTAAATGGATGCAGATTTCGAAATTACAAAGTCAGCGAAAATCCCTATCAACACCCGAGGAACCATCAGCACTGGACATTCTACTCATAACAATCCAGGTAATTGTGGTACAGACTGTAAAGTTCTGCTATCTGGGTAGGGTTAGAAAGGAATAACTGGGGCGCACTAATGGGGTTGGTTGTTGGGGCCCACTAATGTGGTTGATTCTTGGGGCCCACGAATGGGGTTGATTCTTCGGGCCCACTAATTGGGTTGATTTTTGGAGCCCACTAATGGGGTTGATTCTTGGGGCCCACTAATGGGGTTGATTCTTGGGGCCCACTAATGGGGTTGATTCTTTGGGCCCACTAATGGGGTTGATTCTTGGGGCCCACTAAAGGGGTTGTTTCTTGGAGCCCACTAATGGGGTTGATTCTTAGTGCCCACCAATGGGGTTGATTCTTGGGGTCCACTAAGGGGATTATATCTTGGGGCCCACTAATGGGGTTGATTCTTGGGGCCCACTTACGGCGTTGGTTCTTAGGGACCACTAATGGGGTTGATTCTTGGGGCCTACTAATGGAGTTGATTCTTTGGGCTCACTAATGGGGTTGATTCTTAGGGCCCACTAATGGGGTTGATTCTTGGGGCCCTCTAATGGGGTTGATTCTTGGGGCCCTCTAATGGAGTTGATTATTTGCGCAAGATAATAGGGTTGATTCAAGGGCACACTAAATGGGTTGATTCTTAGGGCCCACTAATGGGGTTGGTTGTTGGGGCCCATTTAAAGTGGTTGATTCTTGGGGCCCACAAATGGGGTTAATTCTTTGGGCCCACTAATGGGGTTGATTCTTGGGGCCCACTAATCGGGTTGATTCTTGGGGCCCACTAATGGGATTGATTTTTGGAGCCCACTAATGGGGTTGATTCTTGGGGCCCACTAATGGGGTTGATTCTTGGGGCCCACTAATGGGGTTGATTCTTGGGGCACACAAATGGGGTTGATTCTTTGGGCCCACTAATGCGGTTGATTCTTGGGGCCAACTAAAGAGGTTGTTTCTTAGAGCCCACTAATGGGGTTGATTCTTAGGGCCCAATAATGGGGTTGATTCTTGGGGTCCACTAATGGCGTTGATTCTTAGGGACCACCAGTGGGGTTGATTCTTGGGACCTACTAATGGGGTTGATTCTTCGGGCCCACTAAGGGCGTTGATTCTTTGGGCTCACTAATGGGGTTGATTCTTTGGGCCCACTAATTGGGTTGATTCTTAGGGCCAACTAACGGGGTTGTTTCTTGGGGCTCACTAATGGGGTTGATTCTTAGGGCCCACTAATTGGGTTGATTCTTATGGCCAACTAATGGGGTTGTTTCTTGGAGCCCACTAACGGGGTTGATTCTTGGGGCCCACTAACGGGGTTCATTCTTGGGGCCCCACTAATGCCGATGATTCTTAGGGCCCACTAACGGCGATGATTCTTGGGGTCCACTAATGGGGTTGATTCTTGGGGTCCTCTAATGGAGTTGATTCTTTGGCCCACTAATGGCGTTGATTCTTGGGGCCCTCTAATGGGATTGATTCTTGGGGCCTACTAATGGAGTTGATTCTTTGGGCTCACTAATTGGGTTGATTCATGGGCCCACTAATTGGGTTGATTCTTAGGGCCAACTAATGGGGTTGTTTCTTGGAGCCCACTAATGGGGTTGATTCTTGGGGTCCACTAATGAGGTTGATTTTTGTTGTCCACCTGGCAGCTACTATACATAATGGCTCATGATTTTTGCTCTCTGCCTTTTGCTCTCTTCCTTTCCTTCTTTTATGCCCAGGGGCCCACCTGGGTTTTCTTCTGCTTCCCTTTGGGACATACCAAGCCTGTTTCCTGGTATTAGTGGGCTTAAAAAGTACATATTTTTATCCAACTTACTTTGTGCTAACCCAATATTTCAGGCATGTTAATCCCTCTACTTCTACCCAGGAATCCAGACAGTTCAGCAATTAAAAAATAAAGTGGAATATTTTTGACGGATTCCAGCCCAGTGAAATTTCTAGACAATCAGGTTCTAGACTAACAGAATACTTCCTGTAGTGTACACTGCTATGAAAAGACATTGATTCAGTCAACATTCCTAGAAGTCAATTCTAGAGATCACATCCGCTTACATTAAATAAATGCCTACCTTTTCTGTTTTCAGCAAAACCCACACAAAACTCTGTTATCTTTTCTTTGGTTGTCTGTAAAGCTGATGTAATGTAATGTATCAAGTACAAGCTGCAATGTTCGAAGGTTGCAGTATGCAGCTATCGATGATGGAGCGATCTCAGACATCACACTTTGTGTACTCTGTACAGCTGTCACATATAGTTTTGGCCCTTTCTCTTTACACTTGAATAGACCAATATAATTAATGATGGAGAATGAACCATGATGAAATATGCCATACAGGAAAAGGGAGAATTCAGAATATTAGAACCCATCAACTAAGACTTATTTGTGTACCTTCTTTTCAATAGTGCTCTTTTTTTGTTGTTATGTTTAGTGTTAATCAGAAAGGGTCCCATTTGTTTCAACATCGGTTTGACCAAACTTGTGAAAAAATGTGTGTAACTGGATTAAAAACTGGCTATTGGATTGTACTCAGAGATTGGTGGCAAATGACTCCTACTCTGAGTGGTCCCCGGTTTTGAGTGGTGACCCCAAGACTCAGTATTGGGTCATCTTTTATTCAATGTATTTATTAATAATATAGTGGAGGGGATTAATAGCACTGTTTCTATTTTTGCAGATGACACCAAGATATGCAGGGTAGTGCAATCTATGGAAGATACATGCTCATAAATTGCAAGCAGACCTGGACTCACTGAGTGCTTGGGCATCCACTTGGCAAATCTAAGGTTCTGCATTTGGGTAGAAATTATCTACAGACATCATATGTCCTAGGGGGAGAAAAACTTGGAGAATCGCTTGTTGCGAAAGATCTGGGTGTTCTTGTAGATCATAGACTACAGAACAGCATGCAGTGTCAATCAGCTGCCTCTAAGGCAAGTAAGATATGGGCGTGTATTAAAAGAGGCATGCACTCGCGGGATAAGGATGTAATTCTACCGCTGTACAAAGCATTGGTGCGGCTTCACTTAGAATATGCTGTTCGGTTCTGGGCCCCAGTTTATAGAAGAGATGTAATGAAGCTAGAGAGAGTACAAAGACGAGCAACCAAACTTATAAGGGGAATGGAGCATCTTAGTTATGAGGAGAGGTTAGTAGAATTGAACTTATTTAGTCAGCTTCGGGGGACATGATTAATAATATAATTATAAATATATAAATGGTCCCTGCAAAAAGTATGGGGAAAAATTATTTCAAGTGAAGCCCCTCAAAAGACAAGGGGACATTCCCTTCGGCTAGAGAAAAAAGTATTCAATCTCCATAGGAGAAGGCCGTTCTTCACTGTAAGAACTGTGAATCTGTGGAATAGCCGCCTGAGGAGCTGGTCACAACAGGAACTGTAGACAGTTTCAAGAAAGGCTTAGATAACTACCTGACACTAAAGAATATGAATGTGTATGTAAGCTATGTAAAATTCTGGATCCTGGCTGGTGGAGGCTCTGGGGTCAGAGATACGGTCCCACGGAGCAGTTTGGGTTTTGTTTTTTTTCATTTACCTTTGGGGAGGTTGGGCTTGTGGCCTTGTCTCTCTCCCTTCACCCACATTTTCCCCACTCTTGGTTGAACTTGATGGACACGTGTCTTTTTTTCAACCGTACTATCTATGTAACTATATCTTACCCTATTCTTAACACTAATTGTAACTGTATTCCTAGCCATACATTCTGATTAGAGTTTTTAGATCTTTATAGGGGTTAACTTACTTTCAATGTCTATCTAGGCCTCTCATTACACTTTTAGGGGGGACATGTTGAAAGGGTTTTCAACCTTTTTTCTGGCCCTTTCCCGCGCCTCACCCGCCCGAATCGTGTCGGACGCGGGAGCGATGTTAGGCGCAGTTTTTCCACTTTGGCTGCGCCTCACATGAAGGGGGTGTGCAATTTGGGGCGCGGGGGTGTGTGGGTTTTAGGCGTTCCGGGGCGGACGCGGCACATCGAAAAACCCCAGGGATGTACGATCGCGGGCGGCAAAATGCGGCAGATTGCAGCGCTCGCCACTTGACAGGCAGACCCGGTTGATTCTGGGCTAAATGATCCGGTGGAGGGAAGTGAAGCGAGAAGAACATGAGAGGAAGCATATAGAAGATCGCAAGAGAAATCTCAGCTCTCAGCACCGTGCGGGATGGGGGTATTTATTCCAAAAAAAAACGCCTTTTTTAAAAGGGGAAAAAAACATTATCAGAAAAAGAGAAACCCTTTTTTAATAATAATAAAAAAAAAAAAATCACTTTCCCAAAAAATTTGAACGGCGCAACATCAGGAATTGGATCTGGTAATTGCGGGGGAAAACAGTAATTCAAATTCTGTAAGCGTTCTCATTGGTCGGCAGAAAACCCGCCCCAAACAGAATAGAAACAGGGACCATTAAAAACCTTTGGAGAA
>JAODAL010008147.1:0-120031 GCA_025379985.1 Phyllomedusa bahiana | reverse complement strand
ATTGGTTGAGGACCTTTTTTTTAATTTCCTTTTGTTTTTTTTTTGGAGAGGCTGGATGACCCATCAACCATGATTATGGCGGTAACCTATTTTTATACTGTCTTTGGTGTTCACCATGCGGGATAAATAACATGATATCGCATCAGATTGAGCTTTTTTACGGATGTAGTGTTACCAAACATGTTTAATTTTTATTATTATTTTTATATATATATATATATATATATATATATATATATATGTTAATTGGAAAAAGGGAGTTTTGTTGGAAGTTTTAAAAATTTTTTATTTATTTTTACTTTTTATTTTTTTTTTCTTTTGGTGCCACAAACAAAAGATCACATTATCACTTGGACTATATAAGGCATTTCCTTAATTCACTATTACATTTTGATTGCATTGAAGGGGGCCAATCGGGGGCCACAAAGGTCCATGTCCCCACATTCCAATCATTTAGACCAGACCTGGGCATTGTGCAGCCCGCAGCCCGCATCCGGCCCGCTAGCTAGCCAGATGCGGCCCGCGGTCCATACAAGTCCTAGGTCCGCTTTAGATCATACTAATAGTAGTGCTGAAGGGGGCCAGGGCTCGGGGTTTGGTGAATCCCCCGGTGGGCCCTGAGCTGCTGTGGGCCCTGGAGGCAGTGCCGTCGCTCCCCGGGGCCCGGCCGCCACATCCCGAGCGCTCAGAGACCGGCCTGGGAGTCGGGGACTAATGTCCCCGACTCCTGGGACTGCGCGGTGTTAGCGGAGCATAGAGCCTTTAGCGCAGTGCTCCGCTGATCTCCCTGGCAGGTTGAAGGTGTTAGGCCTTCAGCCTGCCAGGCGCCGGCCCCTACTTGTGACGTAGGCGCGGTGACGTCACATCACCGCGCCGCCTTTGCAGCGCGGCAATAGAAGCCGGCGGGAGCGTCCGGGAGCGGCAGGAGCGGGAGAAAGGTACGTGGATGTTTGTTTTTTCTATTAACTACTTAATGGGGTCCCTGTCTACCCAAGAGGGCCCTGGTAACTTACAGGGGGGCCCTGGCAACCTACAGGGGGGCCCTGACTACCTACAGGGGGGCCCTGGCAACCTACAGGGGGGCCCTGGCAACGTACAGGGGGGCCCTGACTACCTACAGGGGGTCCTGACTACCTACAGGGGGCCCTGGCTACCTACAGGGGGGCCCTGGCTACAGACAGGGCGGCCCTGAAGACCTACAGGGGGGCCCTGGGTACGTACAGGGGGGCCCTGCCTATCTACAGGGGGCCCTGGCAACCTACAGGGGGGCCCTGACTACCTACAGGGGGCCCTGGCTAACTACAGGGGGCTCTGACTACCTACTGGGGGGCCCTGTCAACCTGCGGGGGCCCCTGACTACCTACTGGGGCCCTGACAATCTACGGGGGGGCCCTGACTACCTACAGGGGGGCCCCCCGCTTACCTACAGGGGGGCCCCGGCAATCAAAGGGGGCTGCTACCCAAAAATAATGGGCCCTGACTGCCTAAAGGGCCCTGGAACCCACGTAAACCTAAAGGGGCCCTGGACAACCTGGCCTAAGGGGGGCCCTGACTACCCCAAAAGGGGCCCTTGATACTAACTAAGGGGGCCCTGACGCCTAAAAGGGGGGCCCCGACTACCTAAATAAAAACGCCAAAGGGGGCCCTGACTACCTAAAGGGGGAAAAAAAAGGGGGCCGGGACGGGGGACGGTAGGCAGAGGGAGGCGGTCGCCTAGGGCGCCTACATCTGCCTGTCTCTAAGGGGCACAGGCAGGGCCCCGAACCTCGCCGGGCTCCAGGTCGCTGCCGCGGGCCTGAAGCCCGGCGGTCTCTTTAACTGTATGTGCGTCCGCTGGACGCACAAACAGCTGAAGGCTTCTGCGGAGCAGAGAGCGAGCGCTCTGTGCTCCGCAGACAGTGTCGGACCGCCTCCGGGTCCGACACAGCGGGGCCGCCCCCAAAAACATAGGCTGAGGACCGCCGCGGGCCCCCCTGTGCTCAGCTGGGCGGGGTGCGATGAATGAGGCATCGCGACGCTGCCTCTCCTCAGAGCACACCTTCAAGGCGTGCCCCGAGGGGCTGCCGAGGAGCGCCCCGCTGGAGGCTGCCCGAAGAGAAACGCGGACCGGGGAACAGTAAGGTGAGTATAAATGTTGTTATTTTTCCCCGTGTGCCCCTATCTCTAAATAACGCCTGGGCCCCCTTTTTTTTATATGCCTGCCCGGGGCCCCTATATACCTGCCTGTTTTCCCCCTTATTTTATCCTTTTTTGCCCCCTTTTTTTTTCCTGTGTGCCCCCTTATCTAAAACTGCCCGTGTGCCCCTATCCCCCTATATTACGCCTGTGTGCCCCATCTTTTAAAAATATCCTGTGTCCCCTATATCTAATATCCTGCCCCGTGTGCCCTATTACCTGCCGTGTGCCCCCCCTTATTTATATATGCCGCCTGTGTGCCCCTATTTATATATACGCCTTTTTCCCCCTATATCTAAATCCGCCTTTTGCCCCCTAATCTATATATGCCTGCCCCCTGTGGGCCCCCCCTATCTATATATGCCCCCTGTGTGCCCTATATAAACCCCCCTGTGGCCCCTATTCTATATTCCCGCCTGTTTGCCCCCTATACTATATATACCCGCCTGGTGCCCCCTATAAAAACTGCCCGTGTGCCCCTATTCATTTTCGCCTGTGTGCCCCCCTATACCTGCCCGGGTTTCCCCCATATCTATTAGCCTGCCCGGGTTTTCCCCCAATACTCCGTTCCCTATACTATTTGCCTCCTGGTGCCCTAATCTTTATGCTGCCCGAGATGCCCCCCATATACCTGCCTGGAGTGCTCCTATTCTATATCCTGCCTGAGAGGGCCCCCATATACCCCTGAGAGTCCCCCTATTTACCTGCCTGAGAGCCCCCCATATCTATTCCTCCCTGAGAGTGCCCTTTTCTAAAACCCCTGAGGCCAATTTATAACCTGCCTGGTGACCTTTTTTAAAATATCTGCTTGTTAAGGGTACAATATCTAAAACCTGTTGACTAAAGGGGTATCTATTACCTGCCAAACGATGGGGCCCTATAATAATTTTACACCTGCCAAAATTGGGGGGACATAATCCCCGTCTTAACTGGGGGACCTATATGTTTTCATTGAGGGACATATATCCCCTGTCTAACTGGGGGGTTAATACCTATAAAAAGGAGTTTGTTGGAAATGGGGATCTAAGATTTTTGTGCCAAAATCTGCAGGGAAGTATTGGGGGGGAAAACGGAAGGGGACCCGGATGGAAAAAAAAGGGGAAAAGTAAGACGCTTTTTCCAGAAATATGTCCCGGTGATCACTAAAGAAAACTGCATTAATCACTTATATTTCTGCTACTCTACATACAACTATTTTCTACCACTTAGGCACGTATGGCGGTGGATATGTAATCAGAGCCGTGAAAGCTGTAGTAACATGTGGTGGTTGTGTTTGGTCAGGGTCTGGCAGGATTATTTGATCCTTAAGTAGTAATACTTCCGGTTCCGGCGCTGGCACTCGCAGACGTGCGGTGAGTGCTCTCCGCATCCCTCCTCCCAAAAAACCTGCTTTTAAAGCCCCCCGCGGCGGTTTCCGAAGGGGCCCCCGCTTTTTCCCGCAGGACTGCCCCGGACGCCCCTTAAGGGGGAAAAATTTGATTGGGAGATATTCCTCAGGGAGCAAAAAAAAGGGAAACCCCCCCCGCTCCCCCCCGCCCCGCACACCACGGGGAAAGGAAAAAACCAAAAGGGCCCCCGCCCCCCCGCCGTTACTTCTAGCACAGAGGCCCGGGGCAATGATGGAGTGTGGGATTCACCCCCCGCCAGCCGGTCCGCTAATGTCCAGGGGGGGGGATTTCCAATTTCCCCAAAAAATAGATTTATAAACAAAAAGCTCTAAAAGGGGGCCCAGAAACATAACCCTTTAGAACTGCAAGCCCCCCAATTTGGGAATGGGCCCTCGGGCAAGCCCCCCTGAAAAGGGGCCCCAAAGTGTACCCAAAGCCTTAAATGGCGTTTAGAAGGTTTAGAACACAGGTTTTAGCGGGCTGGGGGGGTCAAAAATGAAACCCCTTCGGGCTAAAGCTAACATCAATTTAAACCAAAAAAAAACAATTGTTTCCTGAAAGGACGGGAATTTAGAGGTTTCTTAAAAATCGCCCCCCCGAGGAGAAACCTGCGCTTTGGGGGGGTTTGGGGGAAAAGGTTTAAAGAAAGCAAAATCTACATGAAATTTGCCCGTCAGCTCTCCCGGGGGTCATTTAAGGGATCACCCGAAATTTTCCCAGAGTCAAAAACAGGCGACCTTTTTGGGCCAGACCCTGGGAACGGCCCCTTTCTAAGAGAGACCCCCCCCAAGATGAAAACCCCGACTTTTAATTTAATTAAATCCCTGGATACAATGACAAGCGGGAAATTTTTTCAAAAACTTTCCCGCAAGCGAAAAAAATTTTGAATTTTGAGGGTATGATTTTTAGGGAATCTTTGAAGATTTTTTCTTTTAGATTTTTTCCAGCGCCGCCCCGGAGCCTTCAGCAGGATCTGTCCCCCAGCTGTTCCACAAGAAAATTTCGCTTTCAGAAAATGAAAAACCCAATTTTTCCCCCCCCCTTCAAAAAGGGTTATTTTTCCAAAAGGGGTTTGCTCCAAGATATTATATTCACCAAAGGACGCGGGAGGAGGCCCCCTCCTCCCTTAATGCTTCGGCCACCCTCATTTTTCCCACACTCGGATCCCCTGCGGAAGATGAAATTTTTCCCTTCGCTCCTCGGGAGTCCCCCCCCCCCCCAGCTGCAAAGATCTCCGGAGAATGGGTCGGCCTGCAAACCCCTCCCGCCCCACCCCTTTTTAACATTAGGATTTTTCCGGGAATTTTACATACATCGTGGTTGTGGTAACTCGTCCCCGTGGGCCAGAGAGTTATATTTTATAATAGGTTTACTTGCTTTTGTTTGAATGTCTCCCTTGAAACTAGGGAATATCTGTTTAGTATTTCCCCCCCGAGGGAATTAAAGCCAAACCCTTGAGGCATTTCCAGGTCTCCCCCAGGGGGGAACCTCCCCCGGGTTTCCCCCTTATGTAAAGTGCGGCGCGGGACAGAGGGTACCCGGCCCCAAAACCCGCGGGAATCTGGGGTGGATCCTCTTTTGATCACCCCCAGGCGGGGTGGAAAGGGGGAGGACCACGCCAGGGGGGGGAAAGGTTTAGGGGGCCCCTGGCCCTTCGCCAGAGCCCGCCGGGAAAAGAGGGATGGACTTGGCTGGGGGGACCCCCAAAGGTCACTACCCCCGGGAGGGTGGTCCGGGGCCGGGTAAAACAGCCGGGGTACAGGACAGGAACATGGAGAAATAAGAGGGGGGTTTAAAACCCTTTATCGGGAAACCCACGCAGGTACAGGGGGGGTTAAAACTTTACTATACCCACCACAGGATACGGGGGAAAACGGGAAACGGGTAAAAAAACATCGGTACAAAACCCGGGGGAACACGGCAGGAACAGGAGACCCACATACGGGAAACGGGAAAACCCCCCCGGAAAGGATACGGGGACACAGCCCACGCCGGAACGGCCCCGGCCCAAGGGGTCAGAGGGAACCAGCACGGGAAACCGCATCCTTGGGGGTTTAAAAGGCTCAAAAGGACCTGAGATGCTGGCAGGAGCTCAATTTGGGGGAAGCGGGACACAGAAAAAAGACTGCAATAAAACGGGACCGGGAGTAGAAAACAAAAAATTCCCTTTTTTATACCCAAAGGTCAGGGGGAAGGGGGAAGGTGCCGAAACAGGAAAATAAAAATAGGCAGGAAGCTTGCCGCCGGTGAAACGCCTTAGGGGGGCACAGTGCAAGACAGGCCCCAGGAAGCAACAAGATGGAAAAGGACAGGAAAAGTCCCATAGCGGAAAAGGCTGCTGGGACCCCTGAAACAGGGAGCCCGCAGGAATGGCAGGGGGGAAAAGGGCCCCCGACGGCCCAAAAGGCAGGGAAACCGCGGATAAACCCTTTGGACCCTCCAAAAAAATTCTTGAGGATAAAGTTTATCAATATAGGGAAATAAGTTCAGTAGGAACCCCTAATTTTCTTTTTTTCTGGCGGGAAAGGGGGGTGGAGTATGAAAATGTTTGGTAATTCCCCCTTTTCCCAAGGTGCCTTATCCTTTTGCGAGCAGAAAAAAAGTGAACCCCACTTAGGATAGAGAGTCTAATTGATTTTTTTCCCTGACTCTCTTGCTTTTCTTTCCCCTTTTTTTACTAAAATTTCTATTTTTATTTCCTTTTCTTTTTTTAAATTTTTTTACACGTTGGATAAGTCCCCGGGTGGAAAAAGGTCTTATACCCCAAAACTTTCCCCCTCCAAGGCACCCTTTCTTTAATATCCCACTCGGGGCCCTTTGGGAAAATTTTTTAGGTTATTCCCATTCATCAGCCCCCCAGGGAGAGTCATCCGGGGAATGTAAAGGGGCCCCGGTTTTCCCCCAAATAAGTGGGTTAGGGTTCTTTCCCCACTTAAAGTTAATCCCCCCAGATTTTGGTCCCCCTAAAAGAGACACTTTTTAAAACCCAAAAGATTTTTTTCCCCAGGGGAAAAATTTTTGGGGGGTTGGGCTGTTTTGGTTCATCGACAAAAAGGGGGGAAAAAGCCGGGGGGCCTTACGCAAAAATTAACAAGGTTTCCCATTTTAGTGTTTAACCCTTTAAATTTTTGACCAAGAGGGCGATGGCCCCACTTTGAACAAACATGGGGGTTTAAAGGACATAAGTCTTTACAACATATCCCGGCCCCCTTTTTCTCAAAGTAGTGCTTTTTTTCCCCCGGCCCCTGGCTATTAAAGGGTTTACAGGGCGCCCCAGTGCCCCTTTCCTTTTGGTTATTAAAGGAGACAGAATATCCCCTGGGAAAAAAACCCCTAGAGGAAAAAGGGGGGGCCCCATCCGGTTTATCACAGGAAAATTTTCCCGCAGACCCCAAACGTGAAAAGTTTTTCCCCAGAGATTCCAAAACTTTACAGAAAATTCGATATTTGGGAGACCTCCACCCTGGATTGTAAAAAAATATTAATTTTTCTAAACATCCCCGCAAATAAAATGGTCGGAAGCTTGGGAATATATTTTTTACATTAGGATTTTTCCAAAAAAGGAAATAATAGCCCTGAAATTTTAGATATGTTTAAATTTCTGACCCCCCGCCCCGGTGGTAAAGGATTGCAGACACCCTTCCCAAAAAGGAAAGGAATTTTTATTGGCGTTTCCCCGCCATACAGGGCCCAAAAACTGAAAGCCTTTACTGAAAAAAATTCGGGGAGGGGTGGCTGGGAAATTTTACATCTAAAAATTGCCGCTCACTCGGGGGATGTGTCCCCTTTATAGGCCCAGGGCCCAAAGCTGTTCTACGGGGCCGCAAAATTTGCAAAAATACCTTCTTCCCGGCCCTTTTAAATTTTAAATAAATGAATAAAAGAAAGGCGAGGGGAAGGGGTGGAAAACCCCAAACTTATAAAAAAATTCCTAAAGCCCTTTGGGGGAAACAGGAGGGCTGGGGAAATGCCAAAAAGGAAAATTCAAATTGTGGTTGGGGCTTAGGGAGGAGACCAGGGGAACTTATATGAGGGCCGGTGTTCGATACGGTTTTAAAAGGGGCTGGGCGGATTTTGGCAGACTTCCCAGGGTAGTTTCCGCCCCTTAAAAATTGCCCCCTTTCCGCAAAACCAATGGGAACAAAAACATTCGGGACCCTTCCCAGAAAAAGGGACACCCTCAGATCTTTTAAAAAAAAAAAAAAATGAAAAACCCCTTTTATTGCCCCGGGCCAACGGGGGGGGAAAAAAGGGAAATAAAAGGTGCTAGGTTCTTAGCTCGGTTTTGTCCCTTTAGCTTGGAGGATAAACCTTGAGAAATCTCAATGGGATTTACCAAAGGGTAAAAAAAGGGGTTTACCCGGGCCGATTATCTTGGGAAAAAAAAGCCCCGGGCCCCCAGTTGGATTCCCCGGAAAGGCTATACAAAATTTTAAAAAAAAACCCATAACCCCCTTGTTTAACGGATTTTTATCCCCAAAATATTAGAGACAATGACTTTTGACCGGAAAAGCCCCAAAAAGGGCCATATAAAAAAAGGTTTCCCCCCCCAAGAAGGGGTTAAGGTTTCCACCCCCTCCCATCTTCTTCCCGCCCGATTCCGGGTTGCCCATTGATCAAAAAATTCTTTCAAAGTTTTGGGTTTGATGGCTACCCAAACTTTGTTCCCTCACCCCTTTTAGGACCTGTCAAAAAGGATTTTTTTAAGGGACGAGCTGCAGGGGCAATCTGAGGAAATTTTTTGGCAGGGTGCGGAAAAATGGGGGGTAAGGGCCCACTGCCACCCCCTGCCGGCACCAGTTTGGTTGTTTTTTGACGCAGAAAAAGCTTTCGATAATTTTTTCCGGTGGGAGGGTGGGGGAAATGGTATTGGATGCTTTGGGTTTTGGAGGAGCTTTCAAAAACCCCCCTCACTGCAATTATAAAAGATCCCCAACTGCTCGGGGTTCTTCCCCCGGGGTTTCGGGTCAAAAAAATTTTTTACCCTACACGGGGGGCCCCGGGAACAGGGTTTGCCCCCTTTCCCCCCCCTTTTGTTTTGATATAGTTTTGGAACCCCTTAGCCCCCGGCATCTGGGGGGATCGGGGTTTTTTCCCGGGTATCAATTTTTGGCCGTTTAAAGGTTTTTTCGGGCCCTTAAATTTGCGGAATGACCCCCTTCCCCTGCCCGGAAACGTTACCATTTCCCTAAGTATTTATTTCCGGGGGAGAATTTTGGGAAAAAATTTCGGGGTTTTTAAGGTCAAACAATCTAAACGTAAAAGGGTTAAAAAGGGGGGACCCTTTCCCAAAAGCTGCTTGGCGAATTTTTGGGGCCCTGGGTATGTCCCGTGACTTCACCCCAATTTACCCTTTTTGGGTTTATAAAAATGGGGTTAAAACTCCTAGCACCCCATCTAAAAAACTGAATTTTCCCCCCTCAAAATTACCAAAATAGGTGAGGATCAAGCAGGTGGCATGGTCCCCCCTCTCTCTACAGGGTAGATCCCCCTACTAAAAAAATTTAAATCTTTTTTTCCCTAGACTATATACCCCCTACAAAAACCCTCCCTTTATTTTGCAAAAATTTGGGAACATTAAAAAACTGTTTTAAAAAAAATTTCCTTTTTTTCCCCCATTAAATCTAAAAAACCCCTTTTTCCGTTTAAAATTTCCCCCAAACCTTAAACCCAAATCTCCAAAACCTTTTTAAAATTTTAACATTTTTAAAATTTAATTTTTTATAAACCCAATCCCTTTTTTAAAATTTTTCCCCAAATAAAATTTTAACCCCAAAATTTTCAACCCTTTAAAGAAATCCCTTTAAAATTTTCCCCTCCAAAAAATCCCCAATTCCGTTAAACCCCAACCAAAAATACTTAAATTAAACCCCTTTCCAAAAAAAACATCCCTAAATTTCCCCTCACTAAAACCAATTTTAAAATATAAAAAAATAATTAGGTTTTCAAAAATTTTTAAATTTCCAAACCAAAACAAATTTCCTCCCCCTTTTCCCTTTCCCCAACCAAATTTTTTACTCCCCTTCCCCCCCCATCCAAAAAATTTCCCAAAAAAGAAAAAACCCTTCTAAATTCTCAAGTAATTTAAACCCTTGTCCTTCCCTTTTTTAATCTTTCCGCTTAGGAAAAATTACACAGGGTCCTTTTAAACTTTTTCCCCCAATTTGGGAATTTTTAATGGGAAATTAAAACATTTTTTAAAAAATTAATCCATTTGGGAATCCAGAAAATCGGTAAAAAACCCCCTTGGCCTTTCCGGTAAAAAACCCCAAGGAATTTTGGAACCTGGGGGAAAATAAAAAACCCAAACGCCAAATTTTCCCAACCCCCCCCCCCCAAAAAAATTCCCAAAAAAAAAATTACCCAATTAAAATCCCCCCCCCCCTAAAATTTTGTTGCATTTGGGAAATAAGGGGAATTCCCAAATTTCCCCCCAAAAATTTTTGGGAAAATTTGCCCCCCTTTAAAATTACAAGCAAAAACCGGCTAACCCCAAAATAAAAAACCAGGGTCTACCCTTGTTCCTTACCCAAAATTTATCCCCAAATTCAATTTTATCCCTTGGGAAATCCTTGCAAAAAATTGTTTTATAAAATTTTTGGGGGCCAAACTTACTTTTTACTTTTTTGGGAAAACCCCACAACCCCCAAACCCCTTTTTTTTTGGACAAATATGCCCCCAATAGGCAAAAATTTAGAAACGATAACCCCAAAAACAACCCCAAAAATTTTTTAATAAATAAACCCCTTATTCTTTAAATTTTTTCCTAAAAACAAAAATTTCCCAAAAAATTAAACCCCCCCTTTCCCATTTTTGGGTTTCCCCAAAAACTCTTTTTTACCCTTACCCTTTTTTAACATTTTTCCTAAAAACCTCTCTTTGGGGGTTGCCCCGAAGCCCTGTCACCCCTCACTTTTTAAACCCCCCCCCAAATCCCCCCCCCACTGGGCCCCTTTTCCCGGAAAAGATGTCAAAATTTATTGACGGGTCGGAAAAAAGCGATTGACATAACCTCCCCCCCTTGGTTCCCCAATTTGCCCCCTTCGTTTCCCTTTGGTTATTTTAAAAAAAATTTTTTGGAAATTTTAAAGACTTGCTTTGGGGTTTCCAAAAGCTTTGGGGAAATTTGGGGCTTCCCCTTGGGCCAAACCTTTCCCCAAAAACGGGGGACGGGGGACCGAAATACAACGGTTTTGACTTTTTCCCGTTGTTTCCACTTGTTTTTGTTTTTTTTTTTTTTTTTAAAAAAAATAAATTAATTTTGTGACCAGGGGGCCCAAAAATTGAAAAATCCAAAATGCCTCTAAAATTTTTTTAAAATTTTGGCAGCCTTCCCTTTTTTGCAAAAATTTTTAAACCCTTTTTAAAAATCTAAAATTTAAAAAAATTTTAAAAAAAAAAAAAGATAGTTAATAAAATTTTGGGGGGTTCTTTTTTTTGGGGGGTTGTTTTTTAAAAGGTAAAAAATTGGGGTCTGGAATTGATTTGTCCCAAAAAAGGTGATTATTTAGTGACTGTTTTTTAGGGGTTTTAAACACTGTCAAGGGAAAATGAGCACTTTTGAAAAGTAAAATTTGGGTTAGGGCCCGGGATTTTTCATTGTGCAGTGATGAATGAGGTGATGGAGGGGGGATTTTATGTGGAAGGGTGAAAAAAATTTAGTGACAAAAAACGGGAAGTTTTTTCTATGAAACAATAAACCCCAAGGGTTCACAATGTGGCGAAAAAAATTTCCCCGTTAGGACCCTTGAAAACGTCCTCTGGGGGAAGGTTGACTGGTAAAAAGGGGTTATTTAAGGTGGAGGGAGTAACTGGTGCGGGGAAGGGACTGGTGGAGGGGGGGGGGAAAAGTAAACGGGTTTTGCAGGGGGGAGAGTGGGGCGGGTTTGGGGGGGAGTGGGTGAAGGGGAAAGGGGGCCCCGGGTTGCGGGGGGGGGGGGGCCCCGGGGGGGGCGAGAGGGCCTGGCGCAGGGGCGAAGGGCGAGAGGAATTAGGGGAGGGGTGTAATTTTTTTGGGAGGGGGAATGGGGGGGGGGGGGCGCCTTTTGGCTGTGCTTGCCTGGGGGCCCCAAAAAAATCCCTTGCCCCTCCCCTGAGGGGGGGCCCCCCTAAAACTTTAACCAAAAACAAAGGGGGGCCTCCCTGGAAACCTACTTAAAAACAAAAGGGGGGCCCCTTGGACTACTAAAAATAAAGGGCCCCTGACTTTCCTGACACTAGCTAAAGGGGGGGCCCATGACGCCCTTTGACCCCTAGCTAAAGGGGCCCGGGACGCTGCCACTCCCAAAAGGGGGGCCCCGAGTCCTGCACAAAGTGGGGGGGGCCCCAAAAATGCCTGTTACAAACCTAAAGGGGGCCCCTAACTGCCTGTATATACCTAAAGGGGGGCCCTAACTGTGTTATACCAAAAGGGGGGGCCCCCTAACTGTTGTTTACAAACCAAAGGGGGGGCCTCACTTTTCTTTTAAAACTCCCTAAAGGGGGCCCCCTTAACTCCTGTTTTAACAAACCAAAAAGGGGGACCCTAAATTTCTTTATACCCCTAAGGGACCCCCAAAACTTTCTGAAATATACCTTAAAGGGAGGCCCTAACGGGCCGGTGACTACCTTAAAGGGGGACCAAAATTGTTGTATACAAAAAGGGGGAGGCCCTCACTGCCCTGTATACTCCCTAAAGGGGGGGCCCAAAGGGCCTGTTATAAACCAAAAGGCCCTAATGCCAACCTTTTGAAAGTGGAGAAAGGGGAAAAGGATTTTGAAAGGGGGGCAGGGGCACATAGTGCGCCCCCAAAAAAAAAATTTTTGCAGGGCTACACCCTCCTTTGCCAAAAGCCACACCCCACTTAATAATTTTGTAAGGGGCTTAAGGGAAAGAAAATTTGGATTGGGGTTTTTTGGCGGTCACCCAGCTTTCCTGGATTTTTGGGGGGTTTTAATTCAAGCTTCAGGGAGGGGTGAGGGATCCGCCAAAATTCTTGTGCCCCAAATAAGTAGATTTTACCCATTTGCCCTATTTAAACCCTTTACCCAGGAAAGTGCCTCCTGTAGTCGGGTTTTTGCTGCCCCCCCTTCTAGCGGGGTCGTTGCCTAAAGGGGGCATTTCCCGAGCGGGCCCCCAGTGGCCCCCCAGAAACCCAATTGTTGCCCCCCATACCCAAGGTAGTTTCTTAAAAATACCCAAGGTAGTTTCCCCAAAACCCCTTTAACCGGTAGTGCTTTTTTTTAGCCGGGTTTACCCTGTCCCCTTAGCCGGGTTTGGGCTTCTTATACCCGGGAGCTTTTCCCCCCTTTTTTGGGCCGGGTAGTGCTTCTTATAGCCGGGGGGCTGTCCCCATTTGGGCCGGGAGTGTTTTTTTAACGGAGGGGATGTCCCTTATAGCCAGGGGGTTTGTGTTTTTAAAAGCGGGGGAGGATGCCCCCTTTTAGCCAGGGTGGGGGATCCTTATACCCAAAGGGTAACTGCCCCCCACTACCCAAAGGTAGCTGACCCCTTTTTAGCCAGGTAGCTGTCCCCTTTTTTAGCAGGTAGGCTTTTATACCCGGGTTTAGCTGTCCCCCATTACCCGGTACCCTGCCCCCTTTTTGGCCAGGTGGTGTTTTTTTATACCCCGATGGGTGACCCCCTTATGGGCGGGTAGTGCTTCTTATAGCCGGGGTAGCGTTCCCCTTTATAGCCGGGGAGTCCCTTTCTTATAGGGGGGATAGCTCCCCCCTTGTATGGGGCCCGGGTAGGGCTTTTTTTATAGCCCAGGTAGTGCTTCTTTTTGGGGCCAGGGAAAGCTGTCCCCTTATGGCCAGGTAGTGTTTTGGTTTTTCCCCCGGGGAGCTGCCCCCCTTTTTAGCGGTATTTTGCTTTTTATGGGCGGTAGCTAAACCCCCTTTTTAAAAGGCCGGGTTTAGTGTTTTATAGTGGGGGGTGTGCCCCCAAACTAAAGGTAGCTGTCCCCATAGAAAGGGGTTTGGGGGCTGGGGGGCGTTGCAATACAAGGCTGCTGGGGGGGGGGCGCAGCCGGTTCGGGGAGGGGTCACTCACCGTTCTCAGGAGAAAGGGGAGCCCGACGCGGGGGAAGGAGCCGGCGGGAAAAACCAAGACAGGGAAGAGACGCTTTTACCCTTGGTCTTTGGGGCTGTCGGTGAGGGAGGAGGTGGGGGGGAGGGGGAAGAGGGGGGGGAATTGAGGGGGATTTGCAGAGGCCCAAGAGACAAAAAAGGGCCAGGGGACAGTGGAGGGCAGCTCACACTGTCGGCTGGCAAGAAACCCAAAAGCTGGGGGTGCAGCTGTCTGAAACACTATAGATACCCATCTCCCCGCATCCGGGTTAGGGTGACGCGTGTGAAGTGCGTTTGGACGATCCGTGCTATATGTTAAGGGTGAACCTGGGGGCCCAGTCAAATGTGTTATCCTCTGCGGGCTCTTAATCTTTTGTTTTGTCAGATGCCTTGACCCTTCCCGGGCCTAGTAAAGTCCAAATTTAAAAACCCGGCCTCCTGTTTTGCGCTCCCCGGCGGGGTTTTTGCTGGCCCCCCCCGGGGGGTGGGACATGCCCCCCTTTTTGCGGAGAGCCCCGCCAAAAGGGGGAGATTTGGCATCTATGGACCCTAAGGGAAAAAAGGGGCCCTAACTCCCCTTTATCCCCTTAACCTTTTTAAATGGGGACCCTAAATGCCTGTAAAACTACCTAAATGGAGGCCCTAACCCTGAAAATTTTAAAACCTAAAGGGGCCCCCCTAACTGCCTGTTTACCTACCAAAAGGGGGGGCCCAAAACTGCCCTGTAAACAACCAAAAGGGGGGACCCAAACTCCCTTTTTAAACTACCAAAAGGGGGGACCATAACTGCCTGTATACTACCAAAGGGAGGCCCCAAACCCTGCCCTGTATACTACCTAAGGGGGACCCTAACTCCCTTTAATACCCCTTAAAGGGATTCCCCCTAACTGCCTTATCCCTAAAAAAAAGGGGGCCCCAAAACTGCCTGTTTACAAACCAAAAAAGGGAAGCCCTAATCCCCTGAAATACTACCAAAAGGGACCCCTAACTCCCTTTAAAACTACCTAAAGGGGGGTTCCCAAAATTACCCAACTACCAAAGGGGAACCAAAAACCCCTGTTTTGGCAGCAATTTTAAAGGGGGTCCTAACTACCTACAGCTTACCTAACGGGGGAAAACCACCTACCAAAAGGCCTAACAAACGGGGACTCCCCAAACCCACCTCCCCTCCCATCCTACCAAAACTGGGTCCCCCAACCCCCGTACCTATCAACTTGCCTAACTAGGGCCTGCAACTTTCCTTTGGGGGCCCTTATTTACCTACCCCCCCTTGGCTAGGTACCCCCCAAACCTACCTTGGGGCGGGCCCTTTCTAACTTATCCACAGGGGCCCTACCAACCAAAAATTGGGGGGCCCCCTTATCTATTACCTGGGGCCTTGCAAATTTTGCCTACCAAACCTAGGGTCTTGTCTACCTACCTGGTAATAAAAAAGCGGGGGGAGCACCCCAAATTGGGAAGCTTTTACTCAAGGGGGTTAGTTTTCCCCCTCCCACCCCCCAACCCCCTTGGGGAACCAGGCCCTCTAATTTAAGGCCTGTACCCCTCTCCCCCCCCGGGAAGCAAAACAGAGGGGGTAATAGGAAAAAAAAAGCGGGGAAAATTGAGAATTTTTTAAAAGAAAATTTTGGGGTGTGTAAATTCTGCAGGGTGAGGTGGGGGCCGGGAAAAGGGGTCATCATGGCTGTGGGAACGGAGGGCAGAAAAAAGGGAATAAAACCCGGCTCATAAGAGAAGAAAAACGCCCAAATCAGTTTTGGACGCCCTCCGGTGGGGGTCCCTGGTTTCAGGGGTTCCCTTTGGTTCAAATATTGTATCATTTCTGAAATTCACTGTAAAGTGATTGCCCTTTACTGGTGTCGGCCCCTCTATGGGTCCCATATGGGGGTGTTGAAATTTAAAATAGGCGTTGTTTAGTGGCAGCATACATGTGTCCCCGATTGTAAAAGTGACCCTGTGATAGGAGCTAGACTTTTACTTTCTTGATGGTGTTTATTTTAGAAGGTGGTGAGGTACGTGACCAAGGGAAACGTGGAGGGGAATATTGTATGGGGGTGGAGGGGGATTTTGGTTTGGAGCTACTTACCCTGTGTCTAAATATGCTAGCCCTTGCCCAGACGTGTGAGACAGACAGATATTAGATAGACAGATATGGGACTCCCCAGGTATGTGTGTACTACACAAATAGTCCTTTTGCGCACACCTGTATTATGTGGTAAAATGGGGCATTTATGTCCGAGAGGCCGGTAATATTTTCATGTACATGTAGGGTGGCCCCCCTATAAAGATCAACTCCCTGTGGCCCCAGACCCCCCAGTTCTGACACTGGCTGAAGCCCACTGTGGTATGGTAGAGCACTGAGAGGCCAGCAGGCCTTCAACTCTACTATTAATATGCCCGGTATAAGAATTGGGCAGTGGCGCAATGAAGTGAGCTCATCGTGCCGCTGCCTCCACTGTGCGGTCAAGGAGCAGCTGGAGGAGCATCGCAGTGTCGGGTAGAAGTGGAAGACTCTTGGCCGGGAAGGAGGAAAGGTAAGTATTAGTGTTAT
This sequence comes from Phyllomedusa bahiana, assembly GCA_025379985.1. Lineage (NCBI taxonomy): Eukaryota > Metazoa > Chordata > Amphibia > Anura > Hylidae > Phyllomedusa > Phyllomedusa bahiana. The sequence continues at coordinate 103,867 of JAODAL010008147.1, read as the reverse complement.
TTTTAATGGCATTTACCTTCGAAGGGTACCTATATCTATATACCTGCCGTACCGTGAGGGAACCTATATCATATATAATCTGCCTGACTGAGGGAACATAATCATATATCTCGCCTGAAAGGGGACCTATATCTAAATAACGCCTGTCTGAGGGAACCTATATCTATATATCTGCCTGACCTGAGGGAACATATATCTATATACCTTTGACCTGCGAAGGGACCATACTCTATATACCTCCTGCCTGAAGGACATCTATATCTATATGTCTGGCCCTGCTGAAGGGACATATAACTACTGTATATGCCTGCTTGCCTGATGTGGAACATATATATTCTATATAACCTGCATTACGAGGGGACATATCTACATACCTGCCTAACTGAGGGGATGTATATCTATATACCTGCCTACCTGAGAGGACATATAGTTACATAGTTACATAGTTAGTAGGTTGAAAGAAGACACATGTCCATCGAGTTTCAACCCAAGGGTGGGGAAAATGTGGGTTAGAGGGAGAGAGAACAAGACCTTAAAGCCCAGCTCTCCTCTGGTTTTAATCCCCGAAACCCACAAGGCAAGAACCACCTGCTCCAGTATAGACTCTCTATATCTGACCCCATAGCGCCACCGGCCAGGAATCCAGAATTTTACCTAGCTACGTACGCATTAATATTCTTTAGTTCCAGGTAGGTATCTAATCCTTTCTTGAAACTACTCTACATTTCTGCTGTGACCAGCTCCTCAGGCATGCCTATTCACAGAGATAATACAGTCTCTTACAGTGAAGAACGCCCTTCTCCTCTGAGATTAAATCTTTTTTTCTCTAGTCGACTTAAAATGGAAATGTCCCCTTGTCTTTTGAGGGGGGCTTACACCTGAAATAATGTTTTTCCACATAATTTTTGTAGGGACCATTTAATATATTTATATAAATTAATCATGTCCCCCCCGAAGCCGTCCTTTTCTCAAGACAAATAAGTTCAATTCTACTAACCTCGCCTCATAACTAAGATGCTCCATTCCCCTTATAAGTTTGGTTGCTCTCTTTGTACTCTCACTAGCTCTATTTACATCTCTCTTCTAGAAACTGGGGCCCCAGAACTAGAACAGCATATTCTAAGTGACAGGTCTGCACCAATGCTTTGTACAGCGGTAAGAATGACAATCCTTGTCCCGAGCGAGTCATGCCTCTTTATACACGCCAATATCTACTGGCCTTAGAGGCAGCTATTGACATTGCATGCTGTTCTGTAATTTATGATCTACAAGAACCCCAGATCTTTCTCACAACGATTCACCAGTTCTTCTCACCCCTAGGACATTAATGATGCCTGTATATTATTTCTCCCCAGATGCAGAACCTTACATTGTTTCCACATTGAACCCCATTTGCCAAGCGGAATGCCCAAGCACTTCAGTGAGTCCAGGTCTGACTTGCAATTTTATGACATCTTCCATAGATTGCAACTACCTACATAGCTTGGTGTCATCTGCAAAATCGAAACCGTGCTATTGATCCCCCTTCACTCTATATCGTTATACAATACAATAAAAAAGAGAAGGACCCAAATACTGAGCCCTGCGGCACACCACACTCAACCGGGGTACCACTCAGAGTAGATTCATTTACCAACCACTCACTGAGTACGATCCCCATCAGCCATTTTAATCCAATTACTTCAACTGTTATCCTAACTCCAATGGATCTAGTTTTACCATAACAACCTATGCGGGAGACATGTCAAAACACGCGCTTAGCAAAGTCTAAAAACACAATATCCGACAGCTGCCCCGCTGATCCAGACTCTAGCTCGCCTCTTCATAAAAAAGAAATCCAGAATTGGTCTGACAGCTTCTGTCCTTAGTAAATCCATGCTGGCAATCACTAATATATAGTGTTTGTACACATACTTCCTGTATAAGTCCCACTAATGAACCCTTCAAACATTTATTCCCAAAACAGATGTTCAAACTACTGGTCTATAATTACCTGGGCAAACTTAGAAACCTTTTTTGAAGATGGAACTACATTTGCACGTTGCGCCAGTCTCCTGTGCACTATACCATCACCAAGGAATCCTAAATATCATGTACAGGGGCACACTATAACCGGAGCTCTGAGCTCTTTAAGAAACTTCTTGGTGAATGCCATCAGGCCCTGGAGCCATGTTCACATACAGTTTATTTAACTTGGCTTTTGACTTTTTCTACCCTGAGCCAATTAATTATAAGCAGAAGGATGTTATTAAACAGTACTGGCCCCACCTAATCTGCATTGGCCCACCCCCCTCAACTACTATCACCTTTTATATATATAACAGATCTGAAGAACCTATTAGTACCTCTCATGCTTTCTCTTGGTCACCCAGTGACCAGCTCCCCATCACAGGATTTATTAAGGGTCCTACTTGCCTGACTCTGGCTTTTTGGCATTTATATGTTTACAAGAAATTCTTGGGGTTAAGTCCTGCTATCCTTGCCACTTGCCTTTCATTTTGAATTTTAGCTGCTTTTAATCACTTTTATACAGATTTATTAAGCACTTTGTAATTTTAAAGCTGATGCAGAGCCCTCTGACTTATATTTTTTAAAGGCGCCCTTTTTTATTGTTTATTGCCCTTCTTAACAGAAGGTATAAGCCATGTTTGGTTTTTAGTTTAGGTAGTCGCCTACCTTGTTACCCAGTAGGATTATATTTGCAATAAATTTCCGTCCCCAAATATATTTAACGCTCCTCATTTGCTTCTATAATCACTATTTGCTAATAGCTGCTCCCAGTCTAGGTCCTGTATTGTGTCCCCTCAATAAGCAAAACTTTTTGCCCTTTTTAAAATTACAAATGTTTTTACTTTCCCGCTCCATGTTTTTTCTTTTTTCCAGTTTATGCTAAAATAAATTATATTGTGTCCACTTGTATACCTAGAATTTTCAGAACCTGACCGTTCCGAGACAACTTGTGCTTTATTAGAAATCGACCAGATCCAAACAGAGTCATCACTTCTAGTGGTTCCTCCACAAACTTCCCCATATAAATTATCCTCTAACCAGATGAGAGGAACTTTCCTTCCTTTTTCACATCGCATGCAGAAACGTGACCCCATCAATTCCTGGGAAATTGAGAAGTCACCCTTATTACTCACCAGTACCTGCCTGAGGTTGCCCCGCACCATTTGATTATGCATCGTTCTTCTATCTCCTCAGTGATGTATCGGGGGTCTTATAGATTACACCAAAAATAATATTTTCTGCATTAATCCCACCTTGTATTTCCCACCCACAATGTTTCCACATCATTAGCTACTCCGCCTGTTTACCTCTTTCACATTTCTTCATATCACTCTACATATAAAACACACTCCTCCTCGCCCTCCTGTTCGCTCTGTCTTTCCTAAATAGAATTAAAACCTTGAAGTTGACCAACCCAATCATGCGAGGAGTCCCAGCCATGTTTCAGTCAATAACATACCACATCAATCAGTCCTCTACAACTAGCCTCAAGTTTCCCCTATTTGGTAGCAGACCTTCTAGCATTGAGTGAATAGACATTTTACAGTTCCCTTCCAGTTTTTACACTTTCACGTCAATGGTTTGGGATTCGTATCTAACATGTTCATTAGACATCATGGGTTCATACATTACCCGATCAGTAGACAGCATGGGATTAAACTTTACCTGTTCAGATGGCGGCGTTTTTCGATTAAACCATCTCTCCTTTCGGATAGTTGCATGGGATTATCATTACCCATTCAGATATAATGTCACGAATATACATTATCAACCTTTATTAGAACAGCATGCGATTATAATTATACAGTTATATCTTTAAACCTCTCTTACTGAGGGGACGAATATCCTAATACACAGCCCTACTGTGGTGGTACACTAGGAGAGTTATCTACAAGAATAGGAACCCCTCGAAAACAAGCGAGAAATTATATATGTCCCCTGGTATCGCTGTATCGAATTATTAGGCCAGTCCTCTAAAATCATCCCACTTTCTCATGCGGCCCCATGGAAAAATTAATTGCCCAACCCTGATTTAGACGCTATAGTCAGCTTCACTGCAGTGTGGAAATGTTTACATGGCCAGGATTGGAGTAGTTTCCGATCCACCAGCTAGCGCCAGTTGCCAGCTGTGTCTAACTGCAAATACTCTCATGCAGCTGGGTTTATCTCATGGGGCCATTTGTGTCAGTGGGGTAAGATAAGAAAAGAAAAGCCCTCAGACACATTAGATAAAAGAAAGTCAAACCCACTGGTTCCAGTCAACAGTTGATGTAGTTGTCCAGCAAAACAAAAACAAACAAACAAAAAAAATAAAATCTGAAACGGCTTGCCCGAGTCTTCATTCATCTCCCTGCGATGTTTTCTGTGATTTTGTTTGTTTGTTTGTTTGTTTTCTGTGCTTTTCTTTCCTTCTCTGCAGTTGAGCAGCAGCATTGTTTGAAAGATGTTTCCCATTGACCTGTAAAACTACAAGCCCCAGGATCAGGGGCGTCGCTAGGCATTTTTTACAGGGCTTCAGCCCCGAATAACATGCCCGCCCCAATCAATTGTCTCCCACTTCAGTACACAGTGCAGTTAGTAGCTCCGCCCACCCCGAAGCTTCCCCAAACAGATGAAGCAGCCCCCGCCCCCTCTTCTGAGCTCCCGCATCCGCCCCCCCCCCCCCCCCCCCCCCCCATCCCCAGCATTTACAGCACAGGGGGATTCTTGCTTGCTCCTCCGGCTCCTCAGCAGATCGTCCTTTTTAAAACCCAAACGATTTTCTTTTCCCCATCAAGGCCTCCATGCCCTGAACAGCCCAAGACACCCGGACAAAATTAAACCCCAGGAGGTTTTCCCTGAGGAAGGGGTTAGGGGACTAGTGCATGCCCCCACTTCAAAAGTGTAACTGACTACTGTACCTGTGGGAACATATATACACACCCATTCACAGGATTATTATAATGCACAAACATGTGTAGGTTGGTGTTTCACACAGGGAAAGTTTTTCAATTAGATGTTCACCAGTGTGTTACATTGTGTAAAAACTGTCCCGGGTTTGTAACAATACAATTTCTCTGTGTATTTTAATGTGTATTATAATATATATAAAATATATTCAAAAGGGTGTAATGTTTTTGGTTGTTACACACAGAAGAGTATATACACATGTATAATGTTCACCTGGTCACATTTTTGTGTATAATTGCCCCTGTGTTAACAGCTGAGCAGGTGCAATCTGCAGCGAGAGCGTCGGAATTTCAAAGCAGTAAATGGTCAAGCATTTAAAGTGAAAAATAAAAAAAAAAAAAAACACACAACCTTTGTCCCATTACACATATTTGGCATCACTGTGTGCTTCCCCTTTAATTTAAACACTTTTCTTAACACCCCTCAATGAAAACTGCAACAATAATAAAAAAAAAATATTGCAGTGATGACATTTTTGTAAATTTTTTGCTGCACAAAAATGCAATAAAAAGTGAACAAAAATCACAGAAAACCAGAATGGTGCCCAATGAAAAAAACTAACCCCATCCTGTGTGTTTAACATTGCTACAACATTAAAAAAAACTATTTAAATTTTCTATCACTGTAACCGAATTTATGCCCCACATTGAGCGCTGTAAAAAAAAAAAAAAAAGAAAAACCTACCAGGATTTTTTTTTTACACTTTTGCCGCCCAAAATTTTGAATAAAAAGCTTTTGAAAGGCAGAATGAAAAAAATCGGAAAACCCCGTCAGAAGGGTTTCAATACACCCACAAACCATTTTTTCAGACCTAAAGATGCACTTTTTTTTCCCCAAAATTTTGGGATTAAAATGGGGGGGGGTTCCTATACCTGTATGCAGAAAATTGGGGGCTGCGGGCTTTGGGGAAGGGAAAGGGGGGTCCCCTGGAGACCACAGCAAGGGAAGGCAGGAGGGGATTCTCTGCCTGGAAGCCATGGAAAGGGTTTAATTAACCGGGGCACGCATTTCGATGTTCCCGACCCTATAGAGTGATCTACTGCTGGCACACTCCATACGCGGCGGGCAGTGTCCGTTCATTACTGCCACTAGTAAAGGGCTCGTGCCCCAGATGTTTTAGGACCCTAGCACCACCCCTGCCCAGGATCCTTTGCTGTGCGTTGTCTTATACTCATGTTAAAAACTTTGGGGGGAGGGAAAAGGGGATGTACTTCAAAGATTGCACTGAGAAAAAACCCACCCCTTTGATCACCTGAACTCCCGGCTCCACACAGAGCTGTTTCCTGTGTGTAGAGATACAGAACTACTGAGCTTCCTGTTTTCAAACAGCTTATGTAGAACAGCAGGAAGCCTGAAGAAAATGTAATGAATGTACATTTCAAAAGTGCCTAAAGATGGTACAGGTACTATTTACAGCATAATTTTATTCCACTGGTTCTCCCCTTTAAAGAAGAATCGGGCATGTTGATGGAGATGGACTATCGCCAAAGTTATCACGCTGAGGTTATTTTAAAACACATGCACACTCAGCCAAACTGAGCAATAGTTGTCTGACAACTATTGATTGTGTATGTGTGTGGGCACCTTATAGGCCTTGTCACTTTCGAAAATCCCTATTTGTTAGAGGAATCTTTTGCCCACAAAGGAGCAGATTTAGCAATACTAGCTAACACTTAGACACTGTAAAGTTAGACTAGACAGTAGACAGTCTTATGATGCGTAACATGTATCATAGGGTCTTATGTATGAAAACTGTCTAGGGGTGCGTTTACACGGAAAAGACCAAATACCAGTAGGAAATCCCAACTGATATTTGGTCTTTTTTTGGCACTCAGGTGGGGGGCTTTTGTTCCCGATTTGCGGACTCAAGCCCTCCCCCTTCACACCCACATGTTCATGTTCCGCACGAAAACCGGGCGGAAGAATGAAAATGTTCTAAGTTTTTCAGACCACCGTCAGTGTAAAATCCGCGCAGTGAGGACTGCTGCACGGATTTTCCAGTAAAGTCAATGTAAAAGGTTGACAGTCGGTTTACAGACGGCTTTCAAATCCAAAAAAGGTCTGTAAATCCGACTGAAAAACCTGCCGTTGGGACATGCCCTAGCACTAAGACTGTTTCTGTTGCCCATTAGTTGGCCTATTGTATGCCGATGAGTGTGGCAACATTTTGGCACATGCTGTTGCCTGCTAAGTCCTGCCCTTTTCCGCAAATCTAAACCCTTTTACAGAGAAACTGTAACACACTGTTACGGCAGGAGTAGTGGATCCACTGGTGACGGGCAAGCAATGGTGACGGCCACGCCAGGGAGCGGGGTCTAAGTAGGTCCCGGTTTTCACCAGAGCCCGCCGCAAGGCAGGATGGGCTTGCTGCGGCGGGAGTCCTACCAGGTCGCTACCCCTGATGTGACGGGCTTGTGATGGCGGCCGAGGTGCAGCATGGTACCAAATCAAGACACGGAACTCATAGTCTAGGACAGGTAGGCAGGTCAGGGCTGGCAGCAAAGGTTCGTGGTCAGAGGACGTAGCGATAGGTCGGAAACACGGATAAGTCAGAAATGCACTAGGAACGCTTTCTCTATGGTACTGGGCACACATAGATCCGGCAAGGAAGTGCCGGGGGTGGTACTGTTATATAGGGTCAGCGGCCGGCAATTAGCCAATTACCGGTGCGCTGTCCCTTTAAATCTGTGAGAGCTTCCGTGTGTGCGCCCTAGAGGGCGGTAGCGCGTACAGCAGCCGGCCGAGAGAGGCACGGAGACTGTAGCGCGGCTAGGTCAGTTCTCATTTCCGGGGGAGCGAGTGCGCCCGTGGCCCGACATGCGGGCTTTGGGGCCACCTGTGACAGTACCCCCCTCCTTAAGTCTCCCCCTCTTTCTGGAACAAAGGAATTTCTGTACTAGGTCACGGTCCAAGATGTTATCCTCCAGCTCCCAAGATCTCTCCTCTGGCCCAAATCCTTCCCAGTCGATCAGAAAGTGTCGCCTCCCTCTGATAGTTTTCATGGCCAGAATCTCCTTGACCGCGAACACATTGGAGGCCTCAGCTTCAGGGGGAAAGGAGGTGACTTTCTGAGAGAAGCAATTAAGCATCACAGGTTTCAATAGGGAGACATTGAAAGAATTCGGGATCCGTATAGTAGAAGGGAGCCGGAGCTTATAGGCCACAGGATTGATCCGCTCCAACACCTCGAATGGACCCAAGAAGCGTGGACCTAACTTGTAGCTGGGAATCTTGATCCGGATGTACTTTGCGGACAGCCACACTTTATCTCCTTTAACAAAGGTCAACGGAGGTCTTCTCTTCTTGTCCGCCTGGTTCTTCATGCGAACAACTGTACGCTGCAGGGACTGGCGGGTCTGCTCCCAAATGGCTGTCATGTCCCGGACCAGGGAATTTACCGCATGAAGATGTAGGCAGGGGGAGTGGTGGGCCAGGATGTAGCCCATAAACCACATAGAACGGAGAGGCGCCAGTCGACTCAGAGTCCGACGAATTGTACGAAAATTCCGCCCAAGGCAATAAAGTGGCCCGATCATCTTGTCGACCAGAGACGAAATGGTGCAAATACGTGCCAAGGACCTGGTTAACCCTCTCCACCTGGCCGTTAGACTGAGGATGGTAGGCCGAGGAAAAGCCCAGCTTCACTTGAAATCAGGAGCAGAGAGCACGCCAAAACCTGGAAATGAACTGAATCCCCCGGTCCGAGACGATGTGTTGTGGGAGGCCATGTAGACGGAAAATATGCTCAAAGAAGAGAGTGGCGAGTTGTGGAGTAGAGGGAAGACCAGGTAAAGGAACAAAGTGAGCCATTTTATAAAAACGGTCCATGACCACCCGGATCGCAGTATTACCCGCAGAAGGCGGAAGATCGGTGATGAAGTCCATCGATACCTGTGATCATGGGGAATCAGGCGTCGGCAAGGACTGAAGCAAACCAGACGGTTTATGACGCAGAGTCTTATTGCGGGCACAGGTGATGCAGGCTCCCACAAAATCTCTTGTGTCTTTGGCAATAGCTGGCCACCAATAGAAGCTGGAGATTAACTGGTACATCTTCTGAACCTGGGAATGCCCCGCCATCCGAGAGCAATGACCCCATTTGAGAATCCTCTTCTGGAGCGCCAGGCGCACGTATGTCTTACCCGGGGGCATCTGTTGGAGATCCAGCGGGGAGGCGTGGATCAAGCATTCTGGGGGTATAATATGCTGCGGACCTGGTTCTTCTCCAATAGTATCTGAAGCGCGGGAAAGCGCAACGGCCTTAATGTTCTTGTCTGCCGGGCGAAAGTGAATCCGAAAGTCAAAGCGCGAAAAGAACAGAGACCACCTACAGTAGCTTGACGGGGATTTAGACGTTGAGCGGTCTGAAGATACTGGAGGTTCTTGTGGTCCGTGTATACATGGATGGGATGACGAGCCCCTTCTAGGAGATAGTGCCACTTCTCCAGTGCCAAATTGATGGCTAACAATTTGCGATCCCCGATGGCGTAATTCTTCTCCGCCGGCGAGAACATCTTGGAGAAGAATCCGCACGTGAGAGTCTTGCCCCTAGGTCCTTTTTGTAAGAGGATCACCCCCGCCCCCATGGACGAGGCATCCACTTCCAACGAAAAAGGCTTCTCCGGGTCTGGGCGAGACAGAACAGGGGCTGAAGCAAAGGCCCAGAAACAGTAGACTTGTCTGATGAAATAGACACTTTTCCAGCTTGGCGTACAGGTGATTATTACGGAGACGTCTCAATACTTGGCGAACCTGCAGGCGATGGGTCTGCAGATCAGGCGAGAATATCAGGATGTCATCCAGGTAGACAATGACACAAGTGTAGATAAGGTCCCTAAAGATGTCATTAACGAACTTCTGGAAGACGGCTGAAGCGTTGCACAGACCAAAAGGCATAACCAAGTATTCAAAGTGCCCATCACGTGTGTTGAAGGCCGTCTTCCACTCATCACCTTCACGGATCCTGATGAGATTATATGCTCCCCGCAAATCAAATTTAGAAAAGATCTTGGCTCCACGGAGCCGGTCGAAGAGTTCGAGATCAGTGGTAAGGGGTAACGATTTTATTTAGGCCTTGGTAATCGATGCAGGGGTGAAGAGATCCATCCTTCTTCTCGACAAAGAAGAACCCGGCAACGACCGGCGACGAGGACTTGCAGATAAAGCCCTCGTGCAAATTCTCTCGTATATAGGCCGACATGGCCTGAGTCTCGGGTGCAGACAACGGATACACACTACCCCGGGGGGACTGGTACCATGCAGGAGATTGATCGGGCAGTCATAGGGCCGATGGGGCGGCAGCGTCTCAGCCTGCTTTTCCGAGAAGACATCCGCAAAATCCCGGTACTCCTCGGGCAGAACTGGCTCTGGGTTCAACTGAGGAGAAGTGGGACGCATCGGGCGAGGTGCTACCAGACAGAGGTTCTGGCAATCAGGTCCCCAACGTGTAACTTTGCCTGTCTTCCAGTTGAGCGTAGGAGCATGGCGCTGCAGCCACGGAAGCCCCAACAGGATCGCTGCGGAAGAACGAGGCAGTACGTAAAAGGCAATCTTTTCCTTGTGCAAGGCCTCCACCTGGAGAGAGACAGACTTGGTAAGGTACTGTATGGGGTCTCTCAAGAGCTCACCACTGACCAAAGATATCATCAGTGGCCTTTCCAGTCGAACCTTTGGCAGATGATACTGAGATACCAGGAAAGTATGGATGAAGTTCCCGGCGGAACCTGAGTCCAGGAAAACCGGCACCTGGAATGAGAGTCCTGTGTCGGTCGTGACCACTACCAGCATCGTCAGTCGTGGAGAGGGAGAGATCACACCTAAGAACGCCTCTCCTACGTGGCCTAGGTGCGGGAGTTTCCAGAATGCTGAGGGTGTCGCAGACAGGCCCTTCGAAAATGATACGAGCCGGCACAGTAGAGGCACAAGTTCTCCACTCGACAACGGGACAGCTCCTGCTCGGACAAGTGAATCTGGTCCACCTGCAAGGGTTTCTCACTGGAGGCTTGTGGGAGCGGCAACGGAGACCTCTGGAAGACCGGCGCCAGACGGGGCAAACGGCATAGTCGCACAGAATCGCGCTCCTGATGGAGCTCTTCCTGTCTCTCAGTGAAACATACGTCTATGCGGGTGGCCGAGTGAATGAGGTCACTCAGAGAAGACGGAAGGTCTCTGGCAGCGGATGGGTCCTTTACCCTGCTGCAAAGGCCCTTCTTGAATGTGGCGCAAAGGGCGACATCGTTCCAGGTTAGCTCTGAGGCCAGGGTCCGTAACTGGACAGCATAGTCTCCAACCCATGATTCTCCCTGACAAAGGTTCAGGAGGACTGTTTCGGCTGATGACACACGTGCCTGTTCCTCAAAAATGCTGCAAAACTATCGGAGGAAGACCTGCAGGTCAGCCGTAATAGGATCATTAATGTCCCAGAGAGGCGTGGCCAAAGCCAAGGCCTTACTGGACAGGAGGCTAACGACAAACGCCACCTTAGAATGCTCAGTAGAAAATTGGTCGGCCATCAGCTCAATGTGCATAGAGCACTGGGTGATGAATCTCCTGCAGAGCTTCTGGTCCCCGTCGAACTTAGATGGTAATGACAGCCTGAGCTTGGGACCCACGGACGCCAACGGGACAGCCGGTGGAGGGGCCACCATGGGCGGAGATTGCGACTACTGCTGGATGGAGGGAAGCTGCTGCATCATGGCGGTGATTCTGAGTCAACTGTTCGGCCTGTTGCGCAATCTGCTGCGACTGCTGAGCGACAATGGTAGACAGATCCGCGACACTGGGCAGAGGCACCTTGGCGGGATCCATGGCCCGATCGGACTGTTGCGGCAGGAGTAGTGGATCCAATGGACCACCGCAAGAGATGGTGACGGCCACGCCAGGGAGCTTGGTCTAAGTAGGTCCCAGTTTTCACCAGAGCCCGCCGCAAGGCAGGATAGGCTTGCTGCGGCGGGAGTCCTACCAGGTCGCTACCCCTGACGTGACGGGCTTGCGATGGCAGCCGAGGTGCAGCGTGGTACCAAATCGAGAGACGGAACTCATAGTCTGGGACAGGCAGGTCAGGGCTGGCGGCAAAGGTTCGTGGTCAGAGGACGTAGCGGTAGGTCAGAAACACGGATAAGTCAGGAACGCACCTAGAACGCTTTCTCTACGGTACTGGGCACACATAGAGCCGGCAAGGAAGTGCCAGGGTTGGTACTGTTAAATAGGGTCAACAGCCGGCAATTAGCCAATTACCGGCACGTTGTCCATTTAAATCTGTGAGATCTGCCGCATGCGCACCCTAGAGGGTGGTAGCGCGCACAGCAGCCGGCCGAGAGAAGCGAGGAGACTGGAGCGCGGCTAGGTAAGTTCTCGTTCCTGTGGGAGCGAGTGCGCCCATGGCCCATCATGTGGACCGCGGCGTCACTCGTCCCCAAAGCAGGGCGGACAGAGGGGACACGGGTACGCCCGCAGCCTGACCTGCGGGCTGTGGGGCCAGCCATGACACACACACATAATAAATGTGGTGTAAAGCATGTACGCCATTATTTTTAGCACAAATTGCACCATTAATAAATGTGCCCCAATGTGCCCCCCACTGAAATCCCCAGCAACTAGCTGTAATTTGGGGGAAAATCTAGCAATAAGTATACAATTTCCCAATAGCCCCACTATGGTTGAAATTAGGTATTACACAGAGGCTATCCAAATCAACGGTCTGTCTTCTGTAATGCAGAACAGGACAGGACCTCCAGAGCGACAGGCGCTCTTTAGACCTTACCCAAAATATGAGTATCCTGAACAGACGACCCCTTTCTAAGAACTTAAAATTTTATAAGAGGGTACATTATATGAAGATGGGTTTGCTAAAGTGCAGAAACCCTTCGAAACCAACTGCTGCTATTATTGTATAGCCCAAGCTTTACAAACGCAGACGATTTATTAACTGTTATTATTCTACAAAAGAAACATTGTGGAACATAATATCCCGAAAAGGAAATAAATCACCTTCAACTCTAAGAAGAAAAAAAATAATAGTAATAACCAATAGTGGATCTGATATTACTCACCAAACGATCAGCGAGAGGAATGAGTAATGTTCTGTTGATTCATAGAAAGGTTAGAATGTTTCCAATATTAAGTTCACATTCCGCACAGTTTCGCGGCTGTTTGAGAAGATTTTAGTACTAAACTATAATTATCGCCATGAAATCTGTCCCGGCTCTTCTGCTATATAAAAATAAAAAAAGCTTAAAGGTCAGTGTAATATCAGCATTATTGTATTTAAGTGTGTCTGACATCCACAATTCCCTAAAGGGGAGAAGGGGGGAAGGGAACAGTGATATTTGGTTGTTCTGGAGATCGCATATGGATAGTGACGGAGAAATGGTTTCAGGATAAAGGTGGAGAACAGGAGGAATGACCTTTTAAGAGTTTATTATTATTTAGTAATATTGAATGTACTTTTATTAAATTTCTACAGTTTAAGCTTGTTTTATATAAAGACGCAGGAAAGAGTTGAAATTGTTAGGGAGTGGGCGGGGGGCCGGCGGGCCGCCAGCCCCATAGACATTCATTATTCTCGGCGCGTATACGCCGTGAATAAATGACCTGTCACTTCTCTCTCTCGCCGTATTGTGGGAGCAGGGAGAGGAGACGGAATCCATAGTTCTCTATGAGAACTGTGGATTACCGTAATGACTAGGACGGATCTCGCCCCGTATTTTGCGCAGTACGACACGAAATACGGGGCAAGATACGTCCCATTTTAAGACGTGTGAACATGGCCTATGGCTTGTGTCTTGAATTGTAGTGAATAGTACAGAGCTGCAGTGCTGTAAATAAACTATTTTGGCAAGTAGCCATTTCTTTTCATCCTGTACACGCCCTTTAAATGTAAAGGGTTATTCACATTTTAGATGTTCATGGCATAATGCCTGTATATTGTTCATATGAGACTTCAGTCACAAAAAATAGCACTGCAGAATGTTCATTAAAACCCAAATTTTATTGCACAAAAAAGTCTATGTATGAAATATACAAATCACTCAATCCAAAAAAGCGCTCAAAGATCTAAAGGAGATGAAACATAGGGCGACATTCATGAACGTTCGCTATATTTTTAAATGGGCGCACTCCGATATCAGGAGCATTAGCGGGCGCTCTTGGCACTTTGTAACGCACCTGAAATTGGGGGATGTGTATTGGGCGTATAGCACTAGAACCATCTGAAACTACACATTTAAAGCTTTAGTACGGCAAATCCAGGCGCATTACTGCTGGAACAGGTAGAGCACTTTCAACGTGGTTTACCTAAGCCTGAAGTGTCGCTTTGTAGCTATAAAGCGCTAAATCTATGACCCGCAGTAGAACAGGTTCATAGGTTCAGGCGCTTTCTACACTAGTATTGTGCGCAATAAAATCATACATGTAACCCATAGGCAATGTTCACACGGCTTATTGCTGGCGTAATTGCGGGGCCGGATTTCGCCCCGCAATTACGCCGGCAGCCGCGCAGCGGGGGCGGGGCGGGGGGCCGGCAGCTCACCGGCCCCATAGACACTCATTATTCACGGCGCGTACACGCCGTAAATAATGTGCATGTCACTTTCTCCCCCCCGCGGCGGATTCGCCGAGCGGGGAGAAGAGACGGAATCCATAGTTCTCTATGAGAGCTGTGGATTACCATAGTTACTGGGACGGATTGGAGCCGTACTGCAGCGCAAATACAGCGCACAGTACGGCTCCAATCCGTCCCAGAAATAGCCGTGTGAACGAGGCCATAGAGTCTTGACTCTTTCGAGGCTATGTGTCATCTCCTCTAGATCTTTGAGCGCTTTTTTGGATTGCGTGATTTGTATATTTCATACATGGACTTTTTTGTGCAATAAAATTTGGGTTTTAATGAAGATTCAGCAGTGTTGGTTTTTGGGATTGAAGTCTCATGTGAACAAGAGTATCATGCTGACTCGAGCATCTTTTGCCAAGCAGGCCAGGGTGAGCAGGCTTTCATTTTGCACTTGAATATAAATTGATAGAAAATACCATAAATGCCTGATAGATACTCCATCTCTGGGACTCGCACCTATCTTAAAAAATGGGTACCCAAAGGCTTCATGCAGAAGAGAGAGCTGGTCGCACTTGCACTGTACTCTCCATTAATTTCATTGGAAGCTCTAAGTACAGTCAAACACACTACTAGGCTGTACTCAAAATTCCCAGAGAACAGAGAGTTTTGAGAATGCACAATCTCCTCACTGTTCTGCAAAGAAACTTCCAGAAGTCATTTCTTAAAATAGGTGTGGTTCCTAGAGGTAGTACCTGCACTTATCAGACATTTATGGCATAATTCTACTGATATGCCAAAGGTGTCTGGGATGGGAAAACCCAGTGTCGTACTGGGGTGACTGGGACCCACCAGTGGAGTTGATTCTTGGGGACCACCAGTGAAGATGATTCTTGAAATTCACCACTGAAGTTGATTCTTTGGGCCCACCACTGGAATTGATTCTTGGGGCCCACCAGTGGAGATGATTCTTGGGGCCCACCGGTAGATTTGATTATCGGGTACCACCAGGGGAGTTGATTCTTGGGGCCCACCGGTGGAGTTGATTCTTGGGGCCCACCAGTGGAGTTGATTCTTGGGGCCCACCAGTGAAGTTGATTCGAAGGGGCCCACCAGGGGAGTTAATTTTTGGTTCCCGCTAGTGGAGTTGAGTCTTGGGGCCCACCAGTCAAGTTAATTAATGGGGTCCACCAGTGGAATTGATTCTTTGGACCCACCACTGGAGTTGATTCTTTAGGCCTACCAATGGAGTTTATTCTTGGGGTCCACCAGTAGGGATGATTCTTGGGGTCCACCATTAATTCTTGGGGCCCATCTTACAGCTACTGTACATGACTGCACATGACTCTTGCTTTCTCTGTCTTTCTCCCTAAAAAGTAGTCCCAGGTCTGCCATGTCAAGGAGGCTACCATTGACCATTATATCCTGATTGACTGGTCTTTAAAGCCTTATCCAGAACCTGTCTTGATAAAACTTGGCAAAACAGTAAGTTGGATGCGTTAGTACGCCCCTAAGTGAAAATGGACAAATTGCCATTTTCCCTCCATGGTATCATGTGACATGTTAGGTCTCAGGTGTGAATAAGAATCAGGTGTGTTAAATTTGTTATTATCACTCTCACACCTTCTCATACTGGTCACTGGAAGTTCAACATGACATCTCATTGCAAAGAACTGTCTGAGGATCTGAAAAAAATAATTGTTGCTCTACATAAAGATGGTCTAGGCTATAAGAAGATTGCCAACACACTGAAACTGAGCTGCAGCATGGTGGCCTAGACCATACAGCAGTTTAACAAAACAAGTTCCACTCAGAACAAGCCTCGCCATGGTTGACCAAAGAAGTTGAGTGCACATGTTCAGCGTCATATACAGAGATTGTCTTTTCAAAAAAGATAAGTGCTGCCAGCCTTGCTGTGGGGGTGTCAACCTGTCGGTGCCCAGACTATATACCGCACAATGCATCAAATTGGTCTGCATGGCTGTCATCCCAGAAGGAAGCCTCTTCAAAAGATGATGCACAAGAAAGCCCGCAAACAGTTTGCTGAAGACAAGCAGACTAAGAACATGGATTACTGGGATCATGTCTTGGGGTCTGATGAGACCAAGATAAACTTATTTGTTTCAGATGGTGTCAAGTGTTTGTGGAAGCAACCAGCGGAGGAGTACAAAGACAAGTGTGTTTTGCCAGCAGTCAATCATGGTGGTTGGTGTGTCATAGTTTGGAGCTGCAGGAGTGCTGCCGGCTGTGTGGAGCTACAGTTCATTAAGGTAACCATGAATGCCAACATGTACTGTGACATACTGGAGCAGAGCATGATCACCTCGTTTATGGGCCACAGGGCAGTATTCCAACATGATAACGACCCCCAACCCACCTCCAAGTCGACAACTGCCTTGCTAAAGAAAATGAGGGTAAAGGTGCTGGACTAGCCAACCATTTCTCCAGACCTAAACCCTAAGGAGCATCTGTTGGGCGTCCTCAAACGGAAGGTGGAGGAGCGAATGTCTCTAACATCCACCAGCTCCGTGATGTCGTCATGGAGGAGTGGAAGAGGATTCCAGTGGTTGCAACCTGTGAAGCTCTAGTGAACTCCATGCCAAAGAGAGTTAAGGCAGTGCTGGAAAATAATGGTGGCCACACGAAATATTGACACTTTGGGCACAATTGGTCCATTTTCACTTAGGGGTTCACTCACTTTTGTTGCCAGCGCTTTCGACATTGATGTCTGTGTTGAGTTATTTTGAGGGCACACCAAATTATACTGTTATACAAGCTGTACACTGACTACTTTACATTATATCCAAGTGTCATATCTTCAGTGTTGTCCCATGAAAAGATATATTACAATATTTACAAAAATGTGAGGGTTGTACTCACTTTTGTGAGATACTGTATATAGTTTATTGTTTGAATTTATTTATCAAGTACAAGCTTTTAGACCAGGCTTCTGCAATCTTTTTCAATCTGAGGGTTTTATTATCAGACTGAACCCCTTCCAAATGCCACCATAAAATGGGTACAATCATCTGCGACATTTGCAGCATATTGAAAGTATATTTCAAATGTTTGATCCTATCAGACTCCCACCTATCTAAATGAGGGTCCCCCCTCGCCATTATTTAGGACTCCAGAGAGTAGACCATGCATGTATGTGGTTTTTCCGATGTATATATCTATATATAATTTTAACACCAGCAACCACCACCATCATACATAGAAGCCGTGTGAGTGGTTGTCTTATCAGTATTTTTGCATTTATGCAGTCTACCCATGTATTAAGCTATGGCTACACTGCATGGGACAGTATTATAAACAGTACTGTTTCTTTTTTGTATACTGGTCTGAACTGGTGCCTATTTAAGGTGCAGTTTTTTATCATTCAGTTGTTCCTCTAGTGGAGGGGTGTGTGAGCTTTTGCTTATTAGTTATCTGCACCTGTTATATCTTTCCCAAGTAGAACAGGGACTTTTGTTGCCTCCTACTGGGTTTAGTCTTTAGTCCAGCCATGAGATATAAGCATGGCCTTGCGGTTCTGTTTTAAAGTAAATAATGTCCCATTTTTCCAATATAAAATATGGAAGTTGCAGAAACAGTCAAGCATTTTAAGACGCATAAATTAGCATAGACAGCCACCTCCCTGCCTGGACTACTTCTTCAAACAGAGCTAACGAAGGATCAAAGTAAACATATGAAAACAACATATGTGTAGCGGCCAGATATAGCCAAGCATTTCTATATCCAGATGGGTGGGAACAACAAAGAATGGCATTGTGGGCCTCATGTCTCCCCCAGGCTATAAGAGGTGCATCCCTGTTTTAGACCTAGAGTAGATGACTCAGAGAAGGGCAAAAACCACCCTTGGATGACATGTCTACTTGCCGTAAAGTGGAAAACATTCCTTCATTACCTTGAATGACAATTGGACAGATACATGGAACAACATTCTCTATTACTACCAGTAACCATGTATATTATGTTTCTCAGGGAAGATATATAACCTTTACTTGAAGGGGTGTTCCCATTTCGCACTTTAAAGGCATATCAATAGCATATGCCATCAAAGTGTGATAGGTTTGGGTCCTACCTTTGAAAACTGCATCTGCTGAACTGGCCACCAAAAGTCTCAGATCAGAATGGAGAGTCAATTGTGCTTGCACACAAATCTTTTCCATGGGAGTTCTGGGTACAGCCAAATACACCATTCACCTGTATTCTGAACTCCCAGAGCAGACTTGGACTGACCCCCAGGAGGGCAGGGGAAATCCTTGGTGGTCCCTTACACATGACAGACCTGGGGCTGCTTTTTAGAAAGAAAGGCAGAGAGAGAGAAGCAAAGTTCAAGAGTCATATAGAGTATGTACAGTCATGTACAGTAGCTGTAGGGAGGATCCCTTGAATCAACTCCAGTGATGAACCCCAAGAATCAACTCTAATAGTGGGCTCCAAGAATCAACTTCACAGGTGGGCCCCAAGAATTAGCTTCAATAGTGGTCTCGAAGAATCAACTCCAATAGTGGACTCCAAGAATCAACTTTACTTATGGGCCCCAAGAATCAACTCCACTGGTGGGCCCCGAGAATCAACTCCACTGATGGGCCCAAAGAATCAAGTACAGTGGTGGCTCCAAGAATCAACTCCACTGGTGGGCCACAAAGATCAACTCCACTGGTGGCTCCAAGAATAAACTCCACTGATGGGCCACAAGAATCAACTCCACTGGTGGGCTCCAAGAATCAACTCCACTGATGGGCCCCAAGAATCAACTCCACTGGTGGACCCCAAGAATCAACTCCACTGGTGGGCCATAAGCAACATCTCCACTGGTGGCCCCAAGAATCAGCTCCACTGGTGGGCCTCGAGAATCAACTCCACTGGTGGGTCCCAAGAATCAACTGCACTGGTGGGTCCCAAGAATCAACTCCACTGGAGGGCCCCAAGAATCAACTCCACTGGTGGCCCCAAGAATCAACTCCACTGATGGGCCCCAAGAATCAACTCCACTGTTGGCTCCAATAATCATCTCCACTAGTGGGCCACAGGAATCAACTCCAATAGTGGACTCCAAGAATGAACTCCACTGATGGGCCCAAAGAATCAAGTCCAGTCGTGAGCCCCAGTCACCCGAATCCAACGCTGTCCCATAGAACAGAATGGAGTCATGTGCAAGTGCGACCAGCATCCCATTCTGAGCCAAGACTTTCAGGGGCCGATTCCTGATATAAGTAAGGGTCCCAGAGGTTGCACCCACATCTATCATACTTTGATGGTTTATTTTATCAATATGCCATCATAATATTGATAATCTAGTTTACGGTTGTTTGTGGTTGTTATTATAGTTATTTTACCACTTTGCATCCGTATGCCCTGACAGCTCTGGGTATAGAAAAGCGCTATCCTCTACGGTACTCCACAGACTTATCAGTCATTTTTAGCAAGTAACGTATTCTTATTTTCACAGCAGTACTTAATTGCTGTAGATTAAATGAAAGTGCTTTCTTGAGACAGTTTGTAACGTCTGTAGTTTTGCTAGGATTACAGACAAGACGACCCTGGAAACACATTTTATTAGCAATTCTGAGTAATTGAAAGTAATTATGGGATTAAAAGGGCATTATACCTTGAAATGACTGAGAAAAATGCAGGTTTGATGGGTTGGAAGACTGTGACGAGCTGTGGTAGGAATCAAGCAGAGAAAACAGGCTCAAATCGGCTCCGGCTCCTGCCATCAATTTGGGGGAATTATGTTACTATAGAAGCAAGTGGTGAAAGGATGCCTCCAGGTATTCACAAATGGGAAAGACCTTTAACATAAAGTGAATGTTTAACTTCTGTCATCATGTTATTTTTATGTTCAACATTCCGTGCGAAATAATGTTGTAATATATCATTATTATACAGATCTTTTTTTCTGATGCAGAGCTCCAAATTACCTCTATAGCCAATGTTAAGTAATAAAATTCTGCGACCACCTCTATGGGGGCTTAGAAGTTCTAGTTATACTTTCTGGGCCACAAGTATGAAATTTGGCATGTAAACACCAAATTTCATGCACATTATAGTGGCATAGAATGCGCCTAATTTATGAACCCGGTCTACAGCAGGTCATAAGTCAAGCGCATTCTAGCGCTAGCACGACATTTCTGGCTCAGGTAAACCACTTTGAAAGTGCTCTACCTGTGCCAGCAGTAATGTGCCTGGAATTGCTGTACTGAAGCTATAAATCTATAGCTTCGTACGCTTCTAGTGCGCCCCGCCTCCACCACGCCCCCCAAAATGAAGTGCATTACAAAGTGGCGCGGGCGCTCTGTAATGCGCCTGATATTGGCATACGGGCCATTTAAAAATGTAGCGAACGGGGGTGCGCTGGATATTGGGCTGAAAAGACGCAATAAAACGGTAACGTCATCGCACTCCAGCACTATTCGTGCTTGCTCCCGATTCTTCACATGTTTAATTTTTGTGTGAGCAGTGGGAGGGAAAGGATCTCATCTCTCCAAACATCCTGCAACTGTGATAGCCATCTCCTTCCCAGGCTCCACAGGCAATCATTGGAAGTGGAAAAACTAACAAACCCTATAAGTGTGATTCTTTAGTGATTACTAATCTGCAGCTGCTCTCACTTCTGTGCTCTCAAGCCCGGTCTTCTCCTGTGTGGATTATCATGGCTCCAGCATCCTGATCGCTGCTAATGCTCCACTGTACTTACTGTGGCTGCACTGATTTTTGCTCCATTTTACCAGTTATTTAGCTTGTAATCCACAATGATTGGAGTGTTTGATAGCTTAATGTCAGATATACATTCAAACCAAATGACTTCAAATAGTTACCATAGCCTACACAAGACCCAGGAGTCCCCCACTGCGCTTGTATCCACAGCTATAGACGGCAGCTACTACAGCAACCAGCAACATTGTGGAGAGGGCTTTCCCTATGGACAGCACTCATTAGTATATATGCTAATAGATATAGATATTTTATATGGAGTCTCCTCCCATACTATTCACTTGTGATCTGGCTGAGAAAGGCTGAAAATCCAGCCGAAACGTTCCACATGGTCACGCTTGTCCTATAGCCATATGTTCAATATATGATTACCAATTTTCTGTATGGAAACAAACTCTCTGTAACCTAATGTTGTAAATGTCCATATTTACCATATAAAATATCTATATCTATTAGCATATATATTAATGAGTGCTGTGGAATTATTTACTTTTATGGTTTAAGAGTTGAAAATACTCCTTTCCACTGAGCACCCATAATTTCTCTTCCAGCGCACATCACTCTATATTTATTTTCCGTATGAACAGATGGGATCCTACCAAATATATATATATATATATATATATATATATATATACACACACACATACATATATAGTTTTATTTATTTATTTTTTAGCTACGATTTCCAACCAGGATGGCTGGAAAAATCCGGATATGGCGGATCCGCAGGGCCCACCGCGGGCACAGATGGTAACACAGGCAGTGGGTAGCCAAAGTGCAAGTCTGGGTAGCCGGTGCTGGAACGGAGACAGGGCACCTCAGGTGTAGCCGTTAAACGTAAGCACAGTCCAGGTGTAGCTGGTGAACGTTTGGCAAACTGGTGCAGAGGCAGATGTTCAGCAGGAACAGATAAACGTACAGGTAAATGTATAAATGAGTCAGCAGCAATACAGCAGCCAAGGGGTCAAGCTCTGTGCAGGATAAACACATCAACGAACTGACACAGGGCAGAGGTAGGAAGTTCCTTAAGTAGCCAGAGGTCACAGGTCACTGGGCCGGACAAAGGAACACTGACTCCTTAGATACAGTTTGCAGTGCCCGCGGCAGGCACCCTAGAGGGAGCATGTGGTGCGCACAGGACGCCCTGGGAGCTGGAGGAAGCAACGGAGACTAAAAACTGCCCAGCAGGATGGTGCAGGACTGGCAGGAGCCGGGATAGGTGCGTGCAAAGAGCCACGGACACCAGAGGGTATCGCAGCAGCGGCCGGGACACGAGAGACAGAGGCACGCTGACGGTCCATAGCAGGGACCGCGGCGTGAACCGTGACAACTACCCACAAAAAGTTAGGGTTATTGGGCTTTTGGTTGAAATTTCAGGATGAACGTAAAATTTCCTGGAATTTTTTTAAATGAGTCCATCTCTTCCCTTTAGATGGCAACATGTGTTCCAACGGTTCAGTGTTTCAGTACTTTATGCACCATCTTGCTGATCTCTTAACAAGGAGCTTCGAATGGCAAAATTCACATACAGTTGTTTTGATCTCGGAATCGCCCATTAATTTAGGGGATTAAAACTTGATTGGGATTTAAAAGTCCTCCTCATCCTGCTGTTCACTTTTGGAGACATATGAGCCAAGACCAGCTACCTGTAAAATTTTGCATCAAGTGCCTTGCCATTGTTCGTGGCTTCAGGCAGGATGCTTCAATCGGAATGTGGCCATTGAGCTTGTAGAGTGTTACAGAGATGTCTCAGCAAGATTGGAAACAGGATGAGAGAGACTGGAAGAGTCACAGAAGGGCAAAGAAGTGGACTTCCACTGTTAACATCACACACTGATGACCGCTTCATTGTAAACAATGCCCTGTGGAGATCAGCAAATTGTGCAAAAAGTACTGTGTGTATTTGTGTAATGATTTTTCACATTATATATTTATTGTGTAGATAGATATGTAATATATAATTATCTGCACAAAGATATATATTTTAAAAAAATCATTACACAAATATATATGGAGAGATGCTTATATGTTTAGATATATACATTTATATATGGATATATATACACATCTATCACAAGCTACTACTACTACTGCTGCTACTACATTTCAGAAGCCAGAAACAATGTAGAAAGAATATGGAAGAAGAGGTTATCACAGAGCATGTTCCAGAATGCGCGCTCACAGGATTTCCACCAGGACACAGACCAAAATGACGATGCAGCGCCAGCAACCAGTGCCATTTTGGGATCGGGATACCCGACCATTCAGTCCCAATTAGCACTACGAAGGCAGAAGGTTGCCAGTTTCTGATAAACCATAGCATTTGGATAATACAATCCTACTACAAACTTGATTATATTTATAGTCCCCATATTTTAAACTATGATCTTTGTAGTGAGAAAACCCTTTAATGGTGCTCAAAATGAAAAATATGTTTTTGTCACGAGCAGTGGTGCAGCTTTTGAGCAAGCGGCTGCTTCTCTGGTCAGCTTCGTCCTCTCTGCATCCTGTGCCAGCTTCATAACATGCTTGCAGGTCCTTTATGACTTAAAAGGCAAGTGCCCGCTGCCAATTTGTTCCTCCCCTAATCCGTGAGCCCTGGTGCTTACTTAAAGGGGTATTCCCATCACAACAAGTGCAGCTGGAAGGGCCAATTACTGTAAAGTTAAGAACATTTTTCACCATTTGCATGTTATTAAAAAATATTTATGCTTTATCTAATACAGGCATTTTTGCACATTTAACTTTCTCTCTTGTCTCCATGGTTACAGACCATCACTGTGCGCTTTCAGTTGTGGCCGGTAAAGCAGCATTATCAAGGACTGTCTGAGAAAAAGTTCCTCTCCGCTATCCTGGCCATAGGCAACATCACATAGGCTGCAATTTCGCCAATACTGAAAGTACACAGTGGTGGGTCATGTTTCACAAGGAGGACAAGACAGCAAGTTGAAGGTGCAAAAAAGGCTTGTATTAGGTAAAGCATACATAATATAATAACATACATTTTAAAAATTGCTTATTTTACAGTAATTGACCCTCCCAGCAGCACTTGCTTCAATGGGAATGTGCCTTTAAAAGGAAAACCTTTCTTTATAGTGCCTGTTGCTTAGTGTTATACCTGTGCATTGTAGATGATTTAAATTTGAATCATTGCATCTGCTGCACTGTGACCTTCAACTTAGCTCGACCTCGCAATAAACATATGCCTGCACTCGACTGCAGACTTGTATGTCCACTCCTACTTTGTCTACTCCCTTAGAATAGCGTCTGGCCGTACTCACTCCGAAGTTTCTAGTCAAAAAAGGTCAGTTTATGTAAAATTTACCTAAATTACTAGGGCAATACATAGCTAAAATGTAGCTGAGTGGTTAGCACTTCTCCCTTTCAGCAAAGGGATTCAAATCCCTGCAGGAGGCACACATGTGGAGTTCTTTCTTTCTTCTTCTTAATGTACATGCCTGATTGAGGTTTTTTTTAAAATTTATTTTCAGTGTTTGACTAATTACTAATGAGTACAGAGGACAGGAGTAGAATGACAGCACCTGGGATTGAACACTCGCTCAGCAGTGTTTGGAACACTAGGCAGGGAACAGAATTACTGTAGCTGCCTGAGAGGAGAGGGGGTTGTCTGAGCATGTGGGGGGCCCCCCCCAAAGGTCCAGAATGGGAGCTCTGTCGTCACTGTGATCGTATCCCTAGAGCAGTGTTCCCCAACATCCCAGTCCTCAAGGGCACACCAAAAAGGTATGTTTCAGGATCTCCCCACAGATGCACTGTCTATAATGATATCACCGTGCAGCATGCATGACAATTTAATTGACTTCACCGTTGCAAAAGCTAAGGAAAGCCAAGAAAACATGACCTGTTGGTGTGCCTTGAGGACTAGGGTTGGGAACCTCTGCCCTAGTGCACGGGTGTCAAACTGCGGCCCTCCAGCTGTTGGGAAACTACAACTCCCATCATGCCCACTGTTATAGTTTTACAAATGCATGATGGAGTTGTGTTTACCCAACAGCTGGTGGGCCGCAGTTTTGACACCCGGCAGAGTCATGCTATTTGCTATGGTAAGCAGCTTAAAACAAAAAATGCTACTGAATTTTTAATCACGATGAATGTGTGAAAATGTTTATTATATAATTTGCAAGCGTCTCACGTCATGAAGAGGCTACTTTAAATTGAAAAAATGGGGCCTCTCTATGCTATGTCTTTTTCCACCATTAAATCTATGTCACTACTTGAAAAGAGCTTTACTGAATCTTCTTGACCCAGCAGAAGCACTAAAATCACGATAACCTAAACATTGCTGATAACATATATTTCTAGCGTTTGGAGATAGAGCAGTAAAAATACTCTTCAGACATGATGGATATAAAGCAAAAAAGTAGCCTGTTTAAAACTGCCACGGTAACTTATGTTATATGCCTATAAAGATGCTTTATATACAGTATGTATTACAAGTATCATTTAAAGAGGCATATCACGCATACTTAATACGGAAGTGCCATGAATGTTTTCTGGGTGGCATCTGACTGCTGGGACCCCACTGATCATTAGAATAGGGTCCAACTTGCCCCATTTTACACAGAAAAGCTGAAGGAGAGTCATGGAATTACAGTGGCATCACTAGCATCCAGGGCACATCACCTGTTTTTTTGGTTTGGTGTCTCTGATACCAAGGCAATGACCACTTTTAGAATGTTATGACATAAAGCTGTGGGATCGGCTGATAAGGGCTTGGTCCCCATGCACAGGGTTTTTCGGCCGGTTTTTCAGGCGGTTTTGCGGTTTTTCAGAACGCCTGAAAAAAACCTGCCGAACCGGAAAAATGAGCAGAACGGGGGATATATGGAAAACCCGTGCAGCAGTACCGCTGCACGGGACTTTCCACCCCACTGTTTTGTCGCGGCGGTCGGCGGACACTAAAAAATAAATGGTACATGCACAATCTTCCGGTTTCCGGACGGAATCTTGTGCATGGTCAATGAGAGGAGGGGAGGGCTGCCTGTTCCTCCGCTACTCGCGGATAATATATAACGCTGTTCCCCCCTGCGGCCTGAGAGACTGACGCCAACAAAACAGGGACAAATCACCGGCGGCAACGCAGGCCGTGTATTTGTCCTGTGCCGTGTGAACGGCCCCTAATTGTGGTGGTGTAGAGAGCCATTCCCTCTGCCCTACTTCTCATGAGACACAGGCTGCTTTAGGTCTGCAGCCTGCAAGAGTTGGAGAGCCCACTGAGTATGTAAGCGGCTTGGGGCAGGCGACACAGTGATGGTATGTACCAAGCCACCTGTACCAGGTCATGGACAGCAGAGATGGAAGGAAGGCAACAGGAAAAGTCTCCAACCGAACCACCTCTTGTGAGAATTTGATTTATTTTCATAAAGCGGGAAGGTGTGCAATTATCCAAACCAATATGTAGGCACAAAGGAGGGCAACCATTGTTTGGAGACACAAGAGGATAGCTACTATATGGGGGTAAAAAAACAAACTACTATTGTGGGTGGGGAATAAAAGAAGACAACTACAATTTTTTTTTGCCACAGAAGAGTACTACTACTGTGTGAGGAACACAAAGGTAGACTTCTATCGCAAAAGGGGGCGATTACTACTGTATTGGGGCTAAAAAAGGAACTTTACAATTATACAGGAACACAAAGGGGGCGTTATTACTTTGTGATAACAAAGGGGGCATTTTTGCTGTGTGAAGCACTAACACTGTGTGAGGCCAAAAAGAGACACGATGGGGAGTTTCTGTAGGGAGCGTGCTAGAAAAGCAAATAGCAAAAGATATTTTTGTGACAAGTTCTGCAGAGACCATTTATGTCTAGAAAACGCCTCTATGGGCCTGATATAAAGTGAATAGGAAGTTCCTGGATTTACTGCTCTGTAAATACTTTCTGGTTTACAAATTCCTTTAAAAAAAGTTTAAAAAAAAAATCCTGTAAATATTTCTCTTACTTGTTTGTATGTGTGAAAACTGTCTGGGTCTAAAACTCTCTTTGTTGCCCCTAGAAACCAATCAGAGCGCCCTTTTAATTTTTCCAGAGTGCTATATGAAATGAAAGGGGCGCTCTGATTGGTTGCTATGGGAAACAAAGAGAGTTTTAGACCTAGACAGTTTTCATACATGTGGTTTGTGGTTTTGTATTTTTTAATACAATTTGTCGAATTGCTGCTCTATCCCTAACATCAAGCTAAGACATCTGATCACAGTATGCTTCTGTCTGCAGATGCTTTTCCGAAACTCAGATGTGATCAAAGAAACAGTAGACCTTGACACTCATCAGCTTGGCTTACAGATGCCCCTACTCGGTGTCCACCAACAATCATTCCCCTTTGGAGCGTGATCAGGTCATGCTTGGAAAAGAAATAAACATATTTTTAGAACAGCACAAATAATAAAGTTTATCAACAGTGATATAAGCTACATAACTGAGAATAAAGGAGTGCTAACAGTGGTGGCAGGTAAATTTCAACTTGACAATGTAAAAGTACAGGTGTTCAAGTTATTTTGTGGTCATGGTGTATTACTTGGCTCTTGTATAGTGATGTGATGGAAAATGGAATACCTTGTAACACTATTGTACAGTAATAGCATAGTGCTCTCTACTTCCTTCCTCTCCTGTGAGTTCTAGGGTGGTCAATGGAGTACAAGTAACCCCA
The DNA here is from genome assembly GCA_025379985.1 of Phyllomedusa bahiana. Classification (NCBI taxonomy): domain Eukaryota; kingdom Metazoa; phylum Chordata; class Amphibia; order Anura; family Hylidae; genus Phyllomedusa; species Phyllomedusa bahiana. The sequence continues at coordinate 75,966 of JAODAL010008147.1, read as the reverse complement.
AATTGTAGTGATCATTGGGAGTTACAGGAATCAAATTCCAGCTAATCAAACATACATGGTCATGGTCCTAAAGGGTCAGAAAAGCCCTTTGAATTCAAGTTTTTCACAGTACAAACACGTATCAAAAATAAAATTTAAGTTTGCTGTGTACATTGTAAATGCTGAGTAAACATACAATAGAAACTAAATAAAACAAACATGAACAAACATTATAAAATGATTACAATTTGATTTATCTACAAACTTGGGGATTAAATGTGGGAAAGGGTGGTAAGAAAATGTCTGAAAACTTTGATGTATAATGATGGATGCATTTTGCTTTTTACTGGTCTTAAAGTGTAGCTTTGAGTTAAACATGGCTTGTTGACGGATTAAATCTCTAAAAATAGACATAACTGTAATATACTTCTTTTGCCTTTTTTAAGTTTTTTTCCATGGAATCAAATGTTGCTATTTTTTCAGCAAAAATTTTTTCAACTTTCACAAAAACCCCATAATAGTCTCTGACTGTATATCGGACACCCCCTTTTAAACTCTGGCTGGGGGTTTGGGGCCCCCCTATAACAGAGTCTGGAATATCGGACCCCCCCCTATAACAGGAACGGTTTGGGGAGTCTGGAGCCCCCATAACGCATTGGGCTGTGGAGTCGGAGCCCCCATAACCAGTCGGCTGGGGTCTGGACCCCCCTATAACCATTCTGGCTGGGAGTCTAACCCCCCCTAAAACAGCGGGAGGGCTGTAGATCTTGACCCCTAAAACAATTTGATATGGAGTCGGAGCCCCTATAACAGCCGGCTATTATCTGGAGCCCCCTAAAACGCATTGGGTGTGGTCGGACCCCCCCTATAACAGCATCTGATATGGATTCGGACCCCCCCTATAACGCAGTCGGGCTATAGCTGGACCCCTATACACAGTCTGGTGTGGATCTAGACCCCCCTATAAAGCATTGGCTGTAGATTTGGGAGCCCCTTAAAAAACAGTCTGTTTATATAGTCGGAGCCCCCAAACAGGAATCGGCTGGGGATCTAGCCCCCCCTATAACAGGAATGGGGCGTGAGTTGGGCCCCCCTAAAACCACACGGGGGTTGTAGTCGGGACCCCTTAACTCATATGGTTGTGTATTGGACCCCCCTAAAACCCGCAGCTGGTGGGAGTCGGGAGCCCCCTATAACAGAAAGCCCTGGCTGGGGACGGGGAACCCCCCAAAACAGCAGTTTTTGGGGGGATCGGGGCCCCCTATAAACACGTCTGGCTGGGGAGTCGGACCCCCTTTTAAACACATCTGGGGGTATATTAATGCCCCTAAACAATCTGGTGTGGAGTCGGGAGTCCCCCTATAACAGCATTTCCTGGGGAGCTGGACCCCCATACACAGTCTGGCTTGGGGATCTGGAGCCCCCAAAAAAACAGCACTGGTTGATAGCCTGGAGCCCCCTATAACAGCAGTTGGCTGTGGAGCCCGGAGCCCCCTATAACACAGTCTGGCTGTGTTTGGGAAAACCCCCCCTATAAAACAGGTGGCTGTTAGTCGGGGTCCCCCCTTGCAAGTTGGGGGGGGGGGGTGGGTAGTCTGGAGCCCCCTATAACGCAGTCTTGTTTTAGGGGAGCCCCCTTTTTCAACCCCGGTTTTAAGTCTGGAGCCCCCTATTACAGCAGTCGCTTATATCGGGGCCCTCCTTTTCAGCATCTGACTAGGGTTACCCCCCATAAAAGATTTGGGTTGGGGAGTCTGGAGCCCCCCTATAACAGCAGTCGAAGGGAGTCGGAGCCCCCTAAACCCATCTGGCGGGAGTCGGGAGCCCCTATAACAGCATCTGACTATGGAGTCTGGAGCCCCATAACAGCATCTCTTGTGTTGGGGGCCCCCCTTTTACAGCTTCTGGCTGGGGAGTCTGGAGCCCCTTATTACAGCAGTCTGAAAGGGAGCGGGCCCCCCATAACAGCTCCCCTGTGGGTCGGGGACCCTTAACACCGGCTGGGGTCGGAGCCCCAAAAAAAGCAGTCTTTTTGTGGAGCTGGAGCCCCTATAGAAACGGGCGGCTGGGGCTCTGGGCCCTAAAACACATCGGTTTGAAAGCCGGACCCCCCCCTAAACAGCATCTGGTTGATGCCGGGACCCCCCATAACAGGTCGGGTTGTAACCCGGACCCCCTATAACGCATTGGGTGTGTATTTGGGGGCCCCTATCGCAGTTGGCTGTGGGCCCGGGCCCCCTAGAAGCAGTCGGCTGTGGATTCGGGGCCCCCTTAACGCAGCTGGCTGGGGATTTGGACCCCCTTTTAAACAGCACTGGCTGTATATCTAATCCTCCTAAACAGCATCTGGCGTGGAGTTGAGCTCCCTATAACAGCAGTCTGGCTGTGGATCTGGGCTCCCTATAACAAGCTTGCGTGGAGTCTGGGCCCCCCAAAAACAGCAGTCTGGGGTGGGGGTCGGAGCCCCCTATAACACAGTTGGCGGGGATCGGCCCCCCTAAACGGTTTGCCGGGGATCTGGAGCCCCCAAAAACACAGCTGGCTGTTTTTCTGGGTCCCCTAAAACAGTCTGGCTGTGACCGGGAGCCCCCCAAACAGCAGTTGGCGGGGGATCGGGGAGCCTCCTATAACAATTGGGTTTGTGTAGTCTGGAGCCCCTTTAAAACACATTTGGGCTGTGTATCTCCCCCCCCCCCCCCCCTAAAACACAGTCGGGTTTAATTTGGGATCTCTCAATAACAGCAATCTGGAGCATTGCCTATAAGAGCATATATTCAAATTTTTGAAATGGGTTTGAATTTGCACGGGTTTTTTGGTAAAATCAAGAAAAACTATCCTCCTATATAACAGATACGACTATTTTGAGGCCTTTGAAGTTCTGTACTGGGGAACCTTAAAGGGAGTCTCCCCAAAAGGGGTTCATAGGCAGGGATAAAATAAAGCTCTTCCTCCACTTCCAGGGGAAAATTTAAAGGATATTTACCCCCTGATTTAGCCTTCTTTTTTATTAGTTTTTCACAAATTACCTTCTCCAAGGTCCTTTAAGCTTCCACAAAAGTAAACAGAAGAATTTTAGTTTTTTGTCTAAGATAAGATAAATAAAAGCTTCCGTCCAAGCTCTGTTGCCATGACCTTTTATGACATCACTCCCGCACAGATAAAACAAACGCGGGGAAGGCAAGGGCTCGGAACCAAGGGGAAGGGGAAAATCGCTTGTAGACCCTTAAAAAAAAAAAATGACAAGAATATATTTGGAAAACACTTTATTAGTGTTCCCTGCATTTTTAAAAGCTAATATTTGAGAAAACAACCCCTTTTTAAAATTTAAATCATACAGGGAACAGGTTTAGTTAATCTACGGTAAGGTTCTTCCAAAACCCTAAAGGTTTTCCACCTGAAGTTATCCCAAACTGAAAAAGAGCCTTTCCGGGGCATTAAAAAAGAAAAAACCTTGTGTCCCCATCTTAATTTAGACATAGTCTTTTCTTTTTTTTTTGGAACCCGTTTCAATTTTTTACCCGTTCTTGAAATCTTTTATTATGTTTGTGACACATTCAGAGTATCAATACTTGGGGGGGGTTGGGTTTCTGTCCCTTTAAAAAACAAGTTCTTTTTGTCCCCCGTTATTTCTTCTTTATATCCCCCTGTATGTTTGGTTGAAAAACGGTGAGGGAATTATAGACAAAAGTGCATCAGCCCTTTTGGGAAAGGGCTTTCCCCAAAATTTTAACAGCAGACCAACGGTAAGGGACCGGAGTGTCCCCATGGGGGTATGACCGGAATGAAAGACATGAAAGACCCTTGGGGTTTAAAATTTAAACTACGAAAATTTTTTAAAAGTTTTTCCCCATAGGGCAACTGCTTTTTTTCTAGGGGAAAAAAAGCAGGGACCACAATTTCTACTGCAGGAGAAATGTGCTATTACATGACATCCATGTAACATATGGTCATGTTAAAGGGAATGTGTCATCAAAAAATTACTGATTGTTTAACTCACATTTTTATGTTAAACACATTTTTTAGGAATTTTTGGTTATGATTTTTTTAATATTTCCATATCACTTTCCATATTTTTTTTAATAATTCTTAAGTCCTGCAGTTTTCCCTTTGGCCACTAAGCCTAATAATCATCTGACACTTCCTGTTCTGTAGAGGGAGATTTTCAGCAGTGTGCTCATTATCAGTAAAAGCAGGGTCAAGCTGAAAGGAGATACCATTGTGTACAGATAACACAGAATCCACCAGTCACAAGAGGAGAGGTCACAGCTCCCCCTCTCCCCTCCCTTCACAGTGAAAACTCTCCTATACAAGTCTATGGGACAGAAACTGTCTTAAGAATCCTATGGGCATGAAGCTGCTGTAAAGTATCTCTCTGACTGCTGTTAAAGCAGTGCAAGCAAGAATGTCTTCCCCACAATCATATATAGACGGCCGAATAGAGAAATCTAAATAAAAACGACTGAGAGGAAAAGAATATGGATCAGGGGCTTTATTTAATAAGTAAAAAAAAAAATTGGCGACATATTCCCTTTAAGTCCCCCAGAGAAGGGGCTAATATTTGTTTTTAAAGGAGGTCTGGATCTGTCCTAAAGTTTTTCCAAGTTATAACATGTGAGGACATTTGAAGGGATTTTCCATTTTCTGCAACCAAAAGCATCCTGGGGACTGCATGTATAAGTAAAAAAAAATCTAAAAAATAATTTAAAATATTAAAGTTTGAAACACCTCCCTTTTGACATTTTACAAATAAAATAAAATAAATTTAAAAAGTTATAAAAAAATTGGTAGCACCTCATCCCTAAAAATCTGATTTCCTAAAATTATAAATTGTTTATCCTGTACACTGCACACCATAGAAGAAAAAAAGACCAGGAGAAGGTGAGCATAGGGTTTTTTTTAATGGGGCCCCAGGATAATTATATATATATTTTTTTTAAATAAGTGGACAAACCCTTTAAAAGGAGCTTGTCACAGTGAACATGCTACCAGATCTGCCAGCAGCATGTTTTAGAGTGAAAAGAGCTAATCAAGCTGATATATAATGTTGTGGTGAAAGATTCAGTATAACTTGTAATTCATTGATTTAAATTTCTGCATATTTTCGGCTAAGGAGTCCAGTAGGCAGTCTTATTAGAGACTGACAGCTATCACCATATACACATTCATACAATAAAGGTAGTCAGTCATAATAAGACTGCCCATTGGACTCCTAAAAGGGTTTTTATCACTACAAAGATTAGCTTTCAACATAAAGGGACAGTTAAATGGAGACTTTTTCTAAATACATTGATTAACAGATTTTACTTTAGTCATGAGAGAAGACCATTTTTTATGTGCTCTAAAGTGCACTATGGTTACCTACATATTAGACAGACGTCTGTTATCTGATCAGTAGAAAGCAGGGAGTGATGTCACCCCAATGACAGACTGAGATCAGAGCAAACTAATTATATCTAACAAGATTAGCTTCACTAAACAAAAGATACCTGTGTGGTGAGAACTGAAAAGCATGGCTTTATCTGTAATCTTGCTAGAGATAATATCTCTTGCACTGTCAGAGTAAGGACTCCCTAGAAGCTGAATATGCTAATCCTTGCTGTAGAACCACCCACAGCCTGAGGAGACAGAGCAAGTGCAAAACTTCTACAATTTGGTGAAACAGCGTGGGGAGAAAACCCTTTTAACCAAAAATAAGCAAAAATGTAAATGAATAAATTACAAGTTCTACATAAACTTTCCCTCATACAACTATATGTCAGTCTGATCAGATCCTCCTGCTCTATAATGGTGCTGGCAGTTCTGGCAGCATATCAGCTTCCCTATAAGATTACTAGATGTTAGGGATCCAATCACTGTGATCCCCACTGATCCTGAAAACTGGCTCTTTGTCTGGCAAATAGTGGTGGATCCAAAGCAAAAGATCCCTCTCTATAGCATCTGCATAACCTATTGGTCTAATGAGCCAACCCCTTTAAAGGGTTTTCTAAGTTAAAATATGTTAATAGTTCATTTTTAGTTAACACCGATTCTGAAAGAGTAGAAAGCATTAAAATACAGTATATTGCTTGTAACGCAGGAGTGGATCCGCTGGGCCAACGCAAGCGATGATAGCTAAGCCACGGCAGGGAACGGAATCTAAGTAGCCCCCGGTTTTCACCAGAGTCCGCCGCAAAGCGGGATGGACTTGCTGCGGCGTGAGGCACCAGGCTTCCCCCGCGTGACTGGCTTGCGTGGCGGGGGGGGGTACAGCTTGGTACAGAAACTAAACCCCAGGCGTATGGGGGACAGCAAAGGCAGGGCAGCAGCAAAGGTTCGTACCCAACCAGAGGGTCGGGCAGCAAAACGGGAAAGGCAGAAATAAGCAAGCGGACTGGTACACGGGAAAAATCAAAAAGAACCCAATACCTCTAAACGCACCAAAAAAAAACCCCAAACAGACGGGGCGGAAGTGCTGGGGTGGTACTTAAATAAAACCCAGCCCCCGATAATAACCAATTATCGGACGTTGGCCCCTTTAAATTTGAGAACCCGGCACGCGCGCCCCTTTAAAGCACGTCCCCCGCGCACGGCGGCCAAAAAGGCGGGAGGGGCCCTTCACAGGAGGGGAGGGAAGTTAAGTGGCGCCAGGCCGGGGGCAGCAGGGGGTGGTCCCGGGGCAGCGCGGCCGCCGCGCCAGCCCCCCCTGCGGCGGGGTGAGGGTCGCAGGGGCGCGGAGCCCGCGATCCCCGTGCAGTACCCCCCCCCCCCTTAGGTCTCCCCCCCCTTTTTTCTGGAACTAACCCCCCAGTCAATGAGAAAGAACCGCTTCCCCCTCACGTCTTTGTCCAGCACCTCCTTGCCCCTAAAAGATGTTATCAGATTGGCCACAGGAGAAGGGAGACAGCCCCCCGGGGAGAAGCGATTCAGTACCCCCCGGTTAGGAGAGAGACAGGGGGAAGGGGCTTTGGATGCGCAGGGTAGGAGGCAAGGGGAGTTGTGGACACCGGGTTAAGTCCTGCAGTACCTCAAACGGCCCACGTATTTGGGCCAAACTTGATGGGCCCTTAAAGCGATATATTTGGCGGACAACCAAACCCTATCGGAGGCTCAAATAGGGGCGGGGACCTCGGTACTGCCCGCCTGGACCTTGGTGCGGCAGAAGCCCGTACGGGGCCCTGTGGGGTTTGAGTGCCGAGCCCCTTTGTTCCCTTATTTGGGATCCACAGCCGGGACATAAAACGAGGGTAGCTAGGGGAGAGGCGGCGGGGAGAAAACCAAAAAAGACAACAAAAAAGGGGGAGGCCCAGGGGACCCCGAATCTAAAAAATTTTAAGAAAACTCTGCCCAGGGAAAAGATTGACCAGTTATCTTGCGAGCAGACACAAAATGCCACGGGGTAGGTCCCCAAACCTGGTTAAAACCCCGCTCGACCCCCCCTTAGTCGGGGGTGGAAAGCAGAAAGAAATTTAACGAACCTGAATTGGCCACAAAAAGCCCCCCAAAAATTTAGCAATGAAGGCCCTCCCCGTCAAAATTTTAAATGCAAAGGGAGACCTGCAAGGGGGAATACATACCAAAAAAAAAATTTTTGAGAAATGGGGGCAGAGGGTAACCCAGGAGAGGGAAAGAGTGAGCCATCGGGAAAAACGGTAGTCACAACCCAGAGACCGTGTTTCCCAGTGAGGGGGGATCGTAATGAAGTCCAGGGCTACATGGGCCCATTTTTTGACAAGGGAGCGGCTGAAAAAGCCCGGGGGTTTTTTGAGACAGGGATTTTTATTACGAGCACGGGGTGCAGGAAACGAAGCCCCTGACATCCTGAGCAAGAGTAGCCCCCCATAATAACGGGAGACCATTTGGATGCCCTATGGACTCCGGGAGCCCAGCTGACGAGAAAGTGCCCCCCACTTTCAGGATTCGGGGCCGCAAACAGGACGCAGTACGTCCTTCCCGGGGGGGTATGCTGGAGTCCACGGGGCGGGCCGGACGGTCGTTCTGGGGGGACTATGTGCTGTGGAGGAGACCAAGACCCCCGTATCCGAAGATCGAGATAAAGCGTCCGCTCTGCTTTTTTTCCGGGGCCCCCCCAAAAAATGTAAAAGGAAGTCAAAGCGGCAAAGAAAAGTGAACCCGGTTCCGGGGGTTCAGGCTTGGGGCCACTGAAGATACAGGAGGTTCTTATGGTCTGTAAAAATAAAACGGGGGGTGACCCCCCTCCATAGGTGACCCCCATTCTTCTGACCCATTTTAGGCCAGAAATTCGCGATCTCCAATGGCAATTCTTCTCACGGGGGAGAAGTCTTGGAGAAAAACCACAGGTATGTAGTTTCCCAGAGGGGAAATCTCTGCAGAAGGACACCCCGGGCACCGACAGAAGAAGCACCCATTCAGAAAAAAGGGAGGGTTAGGGTCGGGGGGACAGGACCGAGCCGAGGCAATGCAGTTTTGGCCAGTTGAAAGGCTTTTTTGCCCCTCCAGGACCGGGTTTTTGGGCTTCCCGTTTTCTTTGGTTAGAGCCACCAAGGGAGCCAAAGAAGTGGAGAAGTGAGGGAAAAATTTTCATAGTAGTTACAATCCCAGAAATCGTTGAATGGCCCTAGGCCCCCGGTTTAGGCCACGAACACCCTGGAGAGTTTTGAAGGATCCTCGGAGCCCCCACAGAGACATGACCCTAAAAGGGGGGCTGGTACTTCAAAAAGGCACTTCTCCGGGGGGGGTAGAGCTGATCCGCGGGGGGAAGCCTGAGGACCTGGCGGAGGGGGGCGATATCTCGAGATCAGGGAGAAGATGAAATATCGTCCAAGTTTACTTCACACAGAGTAGAGTAGGGCCCCCAAGACTCGTAAAAAATTTCTGAAAATATGGCAGGGGCATTACAGAGACCGAATGGACACCAAATACTCAAAGGGCGCCCCCCGGTATTAAAAACCTTTTTTCCTTCATCGCCTTCTCTTATGCGGATTAGATTGTAGGCGCCACGTAGGTCCAGTTGGAAAAAAATTTTTTTCGCCCCGCAGGGGTCGAAAAAATTTAGAGATCAGGGGGAGAGGGAGCGGGTTTTTTTTGGTAATTTTATTTAAGCCCCCCCTAGTCATGCAGGGGCCCGGAGAGACCCCTCTTTTTTTTTCCAGAAGAAGAAGCCGGGTCCCCGGAACGAGGACTTACGGGGAAGCCTTTGCGGAGGTTTTCTCCGTGATGTATTCAGAGAGGGGGGGAGACCCGACCCCCTGGGGGGATACAGCCGGGTTTCAGGTCAATGGGACACATAAGACCGGTGGGGGAAGCGTTTCGGGCCTGTCCTTTCCCAAAAAGCCCTCGGCAAAAGCCCAGTAAGGGGTAGGTAAATGGGGGAGGCTTTGCAGACTCTAGGGCGACCTGAGAACGAGTTCGGTTTAGACAGGGAACGGAGTGACACGCGGAACCCCCAAAGCATGCTTCACCCTTTTTCTCCAATCTTCCAGCACTCCAAGGTCGGGGGATGGCCGCGCCATGGAGGCCAGAAGGATTTCCGAGGAGGGTCGAGGCAGGACAAAAAAATTTCAGAGTCTCCCGGTGAAAAGCCCCAAACTGAGGAAGGGGAGACAGTCGGAAGCGGGTAGTCCTTTAAAGGGATTCGCCCGGGCCCGGGGGACAGCATAGGGGGTTCTGCAACAGAACACAGGGAGACGAAACCGGGCACAAGTTCTGGGTTTTTGAAGTTTCCTCCGATCCCCAGTCAAAAAAGGGGGGGGCCTGAAAGGTACTGTCCGGAGAAGCACCAATACAACGGGCAGGTAGACGGGGGGGAGGCCCCCTCCCGACCCTAGGGGGCGCCTCTCCCCGGCCCAAGGGGGGAAGTTTCCCCGGGGCCCGGACAGCCCCAAGAAATGGCCAGGACCCCCCAATAGAAGACAGCTGCTTCTGACGACGTTGAGAAAATTCCCCCTGGGACAGGGGGGCTCCCTCGGCCTGCATAGGTTCCCTTTCCCAACCAGCGGGGGGGGAGAGGCCAGCTGGAAGTGGGAGCCAACGGAGGGAAACGGGTGGACGGCGGTTTCCGTTGAAGGGGGGAGCCTTGTTGCCTTTTTGGCGAAGCGAATACCACTCGGGGGGCAAATGGATAGGGTTCCAAACACTGGAAAATCCCCCAGCGGCGAGCTCATCCTTTTTCGCCCCCCAGAGGGCCCTTGGGCCAAAAAGTCCCACCAACCCTTTATTTTCCAGCCGCTCCGAAGCCCAGAGTGCGAAACTCCCGTCTGACCGTGTGGTTCGCCCGCGAAGCCCGGGGCAATGCTGCGGGTTTTAAGAGGATGGCCAGGTTCCTCAAAGACTGTGCGAACCCCCCCGGCAAGGTTTGGAGGCTGCCTCAAGGGGTCCCCCCGTCCCATAGTGGGGTAGCCCAAACCCAAGGGTTCTCCAAAAGGAGGCTATTATGAAGGCCACCCTTTGGCACGCTCTGTAGGGGAATTTGGGCCCCATCATCTCGAGGTGGATGGAGCACGGCTGATGAACCCTCGGCACTTCTTGGGACACCGTGTAGGGGGAGGGGGGTGGCAGATGCAGAGAGGGTCCCGGCCGAAGCAGTAGAGATTGGGTGCCCGGACAACGGGTGAAGGTGCCCGGGGGGGCAGCCGGGGGGGAGGCAGTAGCAAGGTTCGCTCATGGCCGCTAGCTGGGGGGATACGTTGAATCTGCGGGCGACCGCCCCGTGACATCCCCCAGATCAGGCAGAGTACCCCGGCGGAATCCATGCCAGTCCGTAGTAACGGGGGTGGGTTCGCTGGGCCAACGCAAGCGATATAGCTAACCACGCCAGGGGAAAGGAATCAAGTAGCCCCCCTTTTTCACCAGGCCCGGCAAAGCGGGGGTGGATTGCTGCGGCGTAGGGTACCAGGTCGTTACCCCCGAGTGACTGGGTTGCGATGGCGGCCGGGGTTTTCACGTGGTACAGAAACGAAATCCGGAGGGTAGTCGGGGCAGGCAGAAGGCAGGGGGCAGCAGAGGGGCGAGTCAAGGCGGGGAACGGTCAGGGCAGGCGGAAACAGGCAAGGTCAGGGAAAATAAGCAAGGGAATGGTACACGGGTAACAAGACTGAACTCCAATACTCTTAAACCACCAAAAAAAAACACCAACAGCTGGCAGAAGTGCTGGGGGCGGATACCTTAAAAAAGAACCCGCCCCCTGAAAAAGACAATTATCGGGGCACTGGCCCTTTTAAAATTCAGAGAAGCCCGGGACGGCGGCCCCCTTTAAACGGGGGACCACGTGCACGCGGCCCGGGCAGAGGAGCGGTTTGCGGGCGGCGTTCACGGGGGCGCGGACGGGGAAGGGGGCGGCGCCCGGGGGGCAGAGGGGGGAGGGTCGCGGGGGGCAGCGGAGCCCGCGACCCCCGTGACATTGCTGCACCTGTAATGAATGGGCCATAATGAACCCTTCCAGCGCTCCTATTGTGTCACTTTTGGTTGCTCCCATTTATTTAGATAAAGGGTGTCCTGATCTGGCTTGTTTGTGGCCTACCCCCTATGACTTTCTATAACATATTGGAACACTCTCATTCCAGAGAACACCAAGAATGGAAGAGTCTCTTCCCACCTTCCTTGTAGACTGTACCTAATTTGTCACCTTTGTACTTGTTTGACCTACACTCACCGGCCACTTTATTAGGTACACCTGTCCAACTGCTCGTTAACACTTAATTTCTAATCAGCCAATCACATGGCGGCAACTCAGTGCATGTAGACAGGGTCAAGACAATCTCCTGCAGTTCAAACCGAGCATCAGTATGGGGAAGAAAGGTGATTTGAGTGCCTTTGAATGTGGCATGGTTGTTGGTGCCAGAAGGGCTGGTCTGAGTATTTCAGAAACTGCTGATCTCCTGGGATTTTCACGCACAACCATCTCTAGGGTTTACAGAGAATGATCTGAAAAAGAAAAAACATCCAGTGAGTGGCAGTCCTGTGGGCGGAAATGCCTTGTTGATGCCAGAGGTCAAAGGAGAATGGGCAGACTGGTTCGAGCTGATAGAAAGGCAACAGTGACTCAAATAGCCACCCGTTACAACCAAGGTAGGCAGAAGAGCATCTCTGAACGCACAGTACGGTGAACTTTGAGGCAGATGGGCTACAGCAGCAGAAGACCACACCGGGTGCCACTCCTTTCAGCTAAGAACTGGAAACTGAGGCTCCAATTTGCCCAAGCTCATCGAAATTGGACAGTAGAAGATTGGAAAAACGTTGCCTGGTCTGATGAGTCTCGATTTCTGCTGCGACATTCGTATGGTAGGGTCAGAATTTGGCGTCAACAACATGAAAGCATGGATCCATCCTGCCTTGTATCAACGGTTCAGGCTGGTGGTGGTGGTGTCATGGTGTGGGGAATATTTTCTTGGCACTCTTTGGGCCCCTTGGTACCAATTGAGCATCGTTGCAACACCTTGTTGAATCTATGCCACGAAGAATTGAGGCACTTCTGAAGGCAAAAGGGGGTCCAACCCGTTACTAGCATGGTGTACCTAATAAAGTGGCCGGTGAGTGTATGTTATGTATGCAACCCGAACGTTCTGGAACCAAGGGCGCTCTAAAATAAATAATAATAATAATAATATAATAATCTGACCTGGTAATATTCTGACCATGTAGATGATTGCAGTTTTTGATGCAATTTGTGAGCCACGGCCGTTTCTATACTCCCCCTCTCACCACTGATAACACATGCATGCTCGGCATTAGATACCAGCTGTCACTATCACATGGCCAGTTTCAATCTCATATCCAGAGAGGCTACATGAAACTTCTACGTCCCATAGCAAAGCCTGTAATTGGGCTCTTCACCTATTGCTATTCATAATAATACTTTGGGTCCCCTGAGGGACCAGGTGCGACCAAAGTCTCTGCACCTCACATAGCTTCGCCCCTGCTCTTACCAGTCCCAGTTTCCCAATGAGCACTCACCATGTTAATATCCTGATAGTGAAAGAGCGTCTCCTGCAGACCACAGTATAGGATTATGATGACAGGATGGGTCAGATAACAGGCATAGCTTATTTTAGATAAGAAACTCCATGCACCACAAGACAGCAGTGTGTTCAAGAAACCTAGAGAGAAAGTAGATACATTCAAGTGAAGATATTCATCCTTAAAGGGGTACTCCAATTTCATTGATTAGCTTTAAAAATAAAGGTAAATAAAGACTGTTACCAAATACATTGCTCTTCTGATTTTGCTTCTCTTCAGAGTTAGAACAGTTCTTTTCTCCAGCTTGTGTACACAAGCTTCCCAGGATTACCATGCACCTCTCTCTGCTTTAATAGGCAGCAGCAGTGGTCGGAATGGTAACATTACTCCTTGCTGTGTCTTATCAGCAGCACAGGAGCTTGTTTATAATCTGTAGTACACAAGGCTACACAGCTCTTTGAGTTAAAACTTGTCAGTAACTTAGATAAACAACCTCCTGCGCTAGAGATAACACTCAGCAGGGAGTCACTCACCATAGTGGGAGAGGACAGCTGGAGCAATCAGATAAAAGGAAGGGCAGGGAGGGGTGGTCAGTAACCAATAAACTTGTGTACACCCGTAGTAGATAAAATCTTTTTAATTTCCTGAATAAAGCAAAATCAAAAAACAGCAATTTATTTGGTCTTCATTTATCTTTCCCTACATGTTAAAAGCTGATAACTGGGGTAAGAAAACCCCTTTAAGTTCCAAAATAACAGTGCTATATATAATGCCCATAGCAATGCTCTGCAGTTCCTAAAAAATCTAATCTTAGTTTTAACAACCGTAAGAGGATAGTAGAGGTCTAAGGTAAATGCCTTAATTTCATGCTGTTAGCTATATCTTACAATAAAAAATATGACTGATATTACACCTCCGACAGGTAACGTCACCTGGATTTCCCACGGTTATTGAATAGCAAGGATGCATAAATAGGCAGTTTTAGGGAGGTGCCAACTCTTTAGTCCATATCCTTTACCTCCATATCCTTCATGGCAAAGAACAAGGATCAAACCAAGAGCCACGGCCCATAAAGAGCGGTGAAGACCTTGGTAAACTGCAGCCATTATGGAGTAAGAACTAGGGGTGTCATCCAAAACAAAAGCCAGTGTTATGACTGTGAGCATGATGACCAGGGCCGACATCCATCCCAAGACAGCCTGTATCTATGGAAAAAAAAGGATAAGAAGGTAAGAAACTCAACTCATGACAAGTAAAGACTCTAGAACCGGACTTGAGTGATCTAGGCCACCAGGGCCAGTGATTCCGAAGGTTCACACTCCAGTTATATGATTATGTCCATTCATGATAAGCTCTTCTGCTCCCACAGGACCTATACATTTCTTTTTATCTAGATATCATGATGATGCAGATTATTGATTTTCAGTGCATAATTCCAGTGTGCTGGGGCAGGTTGAATACATTACTGGAGACTAATGGCTACAGATGGAGAGAGGCATTCAATCTACAAGGAAAGGGGGAAGGAGACAGAAGGTGAGGGTAGACATTGCTCATGTGGTGGTGTGTTTTATCTGCCCAACAGTGCTGGGGAGCTAAGGGTGACTACTATTTAAAAAAAATTTGTTGTGGCATAACCAGAGGTGCTGGGCAGCCCACCGAATCTGTTAGTATGGGCGTCACTAAGAGGCTGTAAGCCAGCATGGTGTACCACACGTTTTTGCACCCTTATGTATTGCTTTATCTATATGCAATTGTAATACCGGCAGCCACCCCCCTCATGTCCTGAGGATGTGTGTGGTTGTTTAATGGGTATTTTTTGCATTTGTGCAGGCTCTATGGAGAGACTGTGTTTTTACACTGCAGTACACTGTGTTTTTTTGCATACTGGTCTGAACAGGTACCAAGCTAATGTGCAGTCTGTATCATTTAAGTGTTCCCTTAGCATTGGGATCTTTGAGTTGTCATTCAGCAATCAGCTGCACCTGTCAGTTTTTTCCCAGGAGCAGGTAAGGCCAGAGGCGTAACTTGAAGCTCCGGGGCCCCAGTGCAAAAAAGTGAAATGGGCCCCCCAGCTACCATGTGACAGTTACAATGCTGGTATCTCCTTATGTGGCAAGAGTATTTTTGGGCCCCCTCAGGCTGCAGGGCCTGGTAGCGACTGCTACCTCTGCACCCCCTGTAGCTACGCCCCTGGGTAAGGCTAGAGATGCCTGCTCCGGGGCCAAGTTTAGTCCAGCTATTGAGCTGTGAACAAGGCCCACAATGGTGGTGTTTTTTGTGGTGGTGTAGAGGCAGCATGGGGTTTTCAGGGTCTTTTGAATATTTCAAATGTGATTGAGACTGATTTGTTGGGCTAGTGAGTTTTAAAGTGTGGGGGATGCACAGGAGAAACTTAGGAGACAATTGAGTGAGGAGGAGGGTAAGGGCTTGTCCCCACGGCAAGGTTATTGGTCGGTTCTTCAGACGGTTTGAGATTTTACAAACCGTCTTAAAACCGACATGCAACACTCCCCCATAGACTTTAATAGAAAATCCATGCAGCAGTCCACACTTTTTTTTACATTGCCAGCGGTCTGAAAAACTTAGAACATGTTCATTCTTCCACCTGTTTTTTGGGAAGAACATGAACATGTGGGTGCGAATGGGGGCAGCTTGAATCCACAAAACGCGGACAAATGCCATCCCCCTGCGTGCCAAAAAAAGACTAAAAAGTGGTCGGGAAATCCGACCGGTATTTGGTCTTTGCTGTGTAAATGCATCCTACAGGTAAGTCCATAAGACAAAGGACAAACTACTCGTTGGATTCTGAATCCTGAACCGCATTGTCTGATGAGTATTTGAACAGTATTTGACTCCGAACCCAAGAAATTTTTACTCGGTTTTAGTTTTTTTGGATTCCGTTTTTTAAACTTTTTTTTTGCATTATAGAGCGCTATCGATCTTTTGGATGTGGATCCATGCCAATAAGCACGCACAAAGCTTTTTGGTTCTTTTTCATGCCATCCCAGTGACTTTAATAGTACATTTTCTGCTGTTTTCCAAGTTAAATATGTTTTTGAAAAAACTGCGGTTTTGAAATCTGGCCTTAGAAAATCAAAGGTATGTGGACTACAATGCGGATTTTCAACTGAGGTCAATGGGGATGGTTTTACAGTAATTTTTTGATGGTTTTTAAGATCCGAATCTGCGTGGATTTCTGACTGTAAGTGCTTATCATGTGGCCGGACCCCACGAGTGGTCTTGTGAGGATCAGAGATTTTGTATTAGAGCCTCAGCTAGAGGCGATTTCCAGTGGCCTGTAACCCCTGTCGTGGCTATGACTGAGACTATGTCAGGCACCCATGGTGTATGCATATATTTTTAGCCAAGTGACCACGGTAAGAACTGCTTTCAACAGTATCCACATCATTGGGATTTGGATACAGTTATAATTTGTGAAGGAGCAGAAAGCCACTGGCTCCGTGCCCGGCCATTCTCTGTCATAGGACACAGGCTGGTTGAGGCTGGCAGTCTATAATACATTATAGACGACATGTATGATCTAGGCGCATAGAGGGCAGTTCTAAATAGCTATAAAGCAGTGTAGAATGTGCCTGAATGTATGAACCTGTTTTACTGCGGGTCATAGAATTAGTGCTTTCTAGTCCAAAACTAAAACTTAGGCTCAGGTAAACCACTTTTAGCTTGGTCTGGCTGTTCCAGCAGTAATGCGCCCAGTTTTGCTGTCTTCCGGTCATAAATGTGTAGAATCATACAGTTGTAGTGCAACATGCCCCCACATCTTAGGCACATTACAAAGTGCCGCAGGTACCGCATAATACGCCTAATTTTGGAGTGCGCCTGCTCATACATCTAGAGCACAGGGCTGCAACAGTTTGTGGGCTGAAAGGACACCAGAATACTGAAGCAGCCCCGTACACACATGTCGCCCTAGGTGTGTGCTGAGGATGTCAGTGGCCCAGTGTAGGCAGTACAATGAAGTCAGTCCAAGACAAAGTGGCTGGTACTTGGACCTTCTCAGAGGACATCTGAGGGGAGAATGCAAAGTAAGGGGCAGTTTATGGGGCTGTCCGGTAACATATTTTATATTTATATTTTAGCATACTGCTGTCCTTTTAAAATAAAAAAACTTATTCTCACCTCTCATCTCCCCTCAGATGCAGCGATGCACCGTCCTAACTCCACGCCAGTCTTCTGCTTTCTTTTGCTCTCCTTCCGTACAGGACATCAGAGGATGCAGCGATCAAGTGCCCTTGGCTGACATCAACATTCAGTGACTACAGCAGCAAAGTCCTGTTCGGATGAAGACCGGAAGATCGTCAGAGAAGGAGGACGGTGCAGCACTGGATCTAAGGTCAGAGGAGAGGTAAGAATAATTTTTATTTTTTATTTTACAAGGGCAGCAGTACCCTAAAAAAAGTAAAATGTTCAAGTGGACAACCCCTTTAAGCAGTTGTGGAGATTTTTTGGAGACTTCAATTTTGGGGTAATAAAAGGTAATGGAGAAATCAAATCATAAATCATAATCCACAGAGGACAAAGATAATTTTTTACCCACATTTTTTTGTCATGTTCGTTTTCTCCTCCTTGTCTTCCAAGACCTATTACTTTTTTATTTTTCTGTTTGCTAGAGTCATAACACGGCTTGTTTTCCGTGGAACACAATGTAATTGTTAATGGTGCCATTGACTGCACCATATAAAGTACTGGGACTTAACCATATGCCCATTGTCATTATGGGGTTACTTGTACGAGAGACAAAATATTGTGACTTATTTGACAAAAAGTTATAGATGTTCCAAAGGAATACAGTCTTCGTTGCAGCGAAACAATTATCTGCCCAGAGAAGTCAAGTCTAGTTTAATTTTAGACCTTTCTTACTTCCAAGCTGTGCAGGTCTGGTGTAGAATATTTTTGGACTGCATGGCAGGATTGGCACCCAGCTCAACAGGGGCATATGTTCTCCTCTGCTTTTCTCTACATATTGTTTGACCATTGGCAAACAAGTTACAAAGAAACCAGCCCCAGGGGTCATTGTAACCTTCATTGTCCTATAAAGGATGGGTGGGAAGAGGTGCAAACCATAAGCAACCATACCAAGAAGGGATTGAGATGCAAGTAAAGCACAAGGCTGGTTCCGATGAGACACCTGATGCAGATGTGAACCAAGCCTAAAAGTAGTTAAAGGGAATGTGTCATCAAAAAATGAGTCATTGTTTAAGTCCCATTTTTATTTTAAACACATGTTTTAGGAATTTTTGGGTTTTTTTTTATTTTATTTTTTCAGATCACTTTCAATATTTTTTAATAATTCTTAAGTCTTGCAGGTTTCACTTTGGCCACTTGGCCTTGTTTGCACTGCTTTAACAGCAGTCAGGGAGATGCTTTACAGTAGCTATATGCACAGTAGCTTCATGCACATAGGAGACTTAAAGGGGTTGTCTCACTACAAGGATTGCTTTTTATGTTAAAGATCTTGCAAAAACAAGTCACTTTGCAATATGTGTCCATTAACAGTGTCCTACTTATTCTGAGATATTCACTCTTGTATGGGCTGCATCAGCTCCTCAGGTTGCTATAGCTACAGACCTGTTCAATCTCTCATGACAGGCTTACCTGTGCTGGTCGCTATAGCTACAGACCTGTTTGATCTATCCTGATAGGCTGCCAGCACTGGTTGCTATAGCTACAGACCTGGCTTCTACTGCAGTTTAGTAGAAGCCAGTAAAAACGCCCCTGAATTCAAAATGAAACCAAAAAAACAGGACTGAGGTAAGATGAATCATTGTAGTGAGACAACCCCTTTAAGACTGACTCAGTCCCATTCACTTCTATAGGAGAGTTTTCTAGTCATGCTCTGTGACCTGGGAAGAAATCACTGTGCAGGGAGGTGAAAGGGTGAACTGTGACTCCTCTTGTGACTGGTAGATCCTGTGTTTTCTATTCACAATGGTGTCTCCTTTCAGTTTGACCCTCTTTGTGCTGATAATGAGCAGACAACTGAGAATCTTTCTCTACAGAACAGGAAGTGTCAGATGTTATTAGACTTAGTGGCCAAAGTGAAAACTGCAGGACTTAAGAATTATTAAAAATATTGAAAGTGATATGGAAAATTAAAAAGAAATATAACCAAAAATTCTTTAAAAAATGTGTTGAACATAAAAATGTGAGTTAAACAATAAGTCATTTTTTGATGACACATTCCCTTTAAAAGGGTTTGCTACATATTTATTCAGTGTTTTGACAATCCTTGGCATGCTGAATAGTCTTTCCCCAGACATTTTACTTGTACTGCTACATTTCAACAAAACATCAAGACAGGACAGAGATTTGTGCCATGAGGATAGCATGGTGGTGACAGGTCTATGCACAGTTTCTGACATTGGCGTCGCTAGGCAGTTTTGTCCGGGGCTCGGGCCCCGGATAAAACCCCCTGTGCCCCAAACCTCCCGGGCTCCGGGCCGCTGCCGTGGGCCTGGAGCACCAACTGGCCCTTCAGCTGCATATGCATACGCTGGACGCACATACAGCTGAGGGCTTCTGCGGAGCAGAGAGCGAGCACTCCCTGCCCCGCAGACAGTATCGGACTGGCCCCGGGTCCGACACTGCGGGGCCGCCGGGTCCTCTTAGCGCTGAGCGTGTTGCTCAGCTGGCAGCGGCGCAATGTAATTACCTCATCGCGCCGCTGCCTGTCCTCGGGCGCACAGACATAGGCTGTGCGCCCGAGGAGCTTCTGAGGAGTGCAGGACTGAAGAGGACAGAGCGCGCTCACCGGGGGAGTTAAGGTGAGTATTAATGTTGTTATTTTTAATGGTGTTTACCTGCCTCAGTGCCCCTATATACCTGCCTGAGCCCCTATATACCTGCCTGTGTGCCCCTATATACCTGCCTGTGTGCCCCTATATACCTGTCTGAGCCCCTATATACTACCTGTGCCCCTATATACTGCCAGTGTGCCCCTATATACCTGCCTGAGCCCCTATATACCTGCCTGTGCGCCTATATACCTGCCCGAGTGCCCGTTGATACCTGCGTCTGTGCCCCTATATACTGCCTTTGCCCCTTTATACTGCTTGTGCCCCCTATATACCTGCCTGTGCCCCTATATACCTGCCTATATCTATATACCTACCTGAGAGTGACCCTATATCTATATACCTGCCTGAGAGTTCCCTATATCTATACTGCCAGAGAGTAACCCTATATCTATATATACTGCCCTATATATCTATATACCTTCCTGAGAGTGACCCTATAGCTATATACCTGCCTGATAGTGACTCTATGTCTATATACCTGCCTAGGTGACCCTATATTTATATACTTGTCTGACAGTGCCCCTATATCTATATACCTGCCTGAGTGACCATATATTTATATACCGGCCTAATTGAGGGGACTTCTACACCTTCCTAACTGAGGGGACTTATATACCTATAAGTAAAGAGCTGCTAGAAATGTGAGGATTCTAAGATATTGTGTCCAAATCTGCAGGGACGAGTATTGGCCGGGAGCAATCAGCATGAAGGTGTGAACCGGATGGAGAAGAAAAGGGAAGGTGAACGACGCTGATCAGAAAAGACGTCTCCGGTGAGTCACTAAATGTAACTGCAGTGTAATCACTTATATTTCTGCAGAGCATCTACATACAACTAGTATCTACCACTATATGGTCCCTGTATGGCAGTAATATATGTCTGTAGAGCCTGTGTACAGCTGATAGTCACATGTGTTGGTCGTGTTTAGTCAGGGTCTGGCAGGATTATTTGATCCTTAAGTAGTAATAGTTTTGGGTCTTGGTTTTGTAGGAGTTTATTTAGTAACAATCATTCGTCCGGTATATTGGCTCCATGTGTAGGTGTATGTTTTGGTGACTTATTTGTGAAGTATTACACTGTCATACGGAGGGCAGCGATTTTGAAAAAGTAAATTTGTCAGGGCTGATTTTCATTGTGCAGTGACTGCTGAGGAGATGGACAGGATCTATGTGGAATGTGCAGAAAATTAGTAACAGGAACAGAAGGTTTTTGTCTGTAAAAACACATCATGCCGCAGTTCACAATGAGGCGCGAAAAATGCTGTGTGAACCCAGCCCCACTGAGCAAAATGTAACACACAGGGCCCGGGCCCGGATGTTTTAGGACCCTAGCAACGACCCTGGTTACTGATCATTTAATGGTAACAAGAATGTTCTATTCATTGACAGTAAGCTGATATATTTTAAATGGGGGAAGCTGAACAAAAGTGTTTTTTTTTTAAAATAAAATTACACTTTTCTTGCAATTTTTATGAGAAGCCCTGAGATCTCTTGATGCAATCCGACTGGAGAAACACTAAACCTGAGGAATACGTAGTGTAAACAGACTAGGTGATATCAGGAGGCAGCAAATGATCACAGTGGCTCAAGCTATTTGAATACATTTGGGTGTCTTTAGGTTATGTCTGCACAGGTTTTACGTGGGATTTTCTGAGGTTTTAGTATTTTGAAATCACTGAAAATACGACAGTACCCTGAGCTACATAGACAGCAATGAAGAACCTGTACTGTAGTCTATATGGCACAGATTTTTTACCGTTGCGTTAAAAATCCGGCGGAATATGCAACATGTATATTCTGCCAGATTCTGCTCGGATTTGCCGTCAGTCCTGTACATTGAGCATGGGGCCGAAGGCAAATCCGAAAACCAACCGCGGTTTTAGCGCAAATTTGCTCCAAACCCCACGGTCCATTTACAACAGAATTCTGCACTAAACCTTTCACAATTTTGTTGCATTTTACACCATGCCCTCCCCACCACACTGCACCCGTTTTCATCTATGTCGAGTGAAGCACAGAAAGTGTCTAAAAGATGAATGTGGAACAACTTACCATGTTTTTAATGTAAGGATTTTGCTTTCTGGCAAACATAATAGCTAGAATCATTCCTACTAAAAATGGTCCGTATCGGCAATAAGGTTTTGTGTAATATTCAACCCAATAATTCATCCGGGATTGACTGTGAACAAGAAAGAGTATTTATATGTGGCTGTGAAATATATCTATCATATCTATCTTTCTTATATCTATCTATCCCATATCTATCTATCTATCTATCTATCTATCTATCTATCTATCTATCTATCTATCTATCCCATATCTATCTATCTATCTATCTATCTCATATCCATCAATCTCATATCTATCTATCTCATATCCATCAATCTCATATCTATCTATCCCATATCTATCTATCTCATATGTATCTATCTATCTCATATCCATCAATCTCATATCTATCTATCCCATATCTATCTATCTCATATGTATTCTATCTATCTCATATCTTTCTATCTATCTATCTATCTATCTATCTATCTATCTATCTATCTATCTATCTATCTATCTCATATCCACCAATCTCATATCTATCTATCTCATATCCATCAATCTCATATCTATCTATCTCATATCCATCAATCTCATATCTATCTATCTCATATCTATCTATCTCATATCTATCTATCTCATATCTATCTATCTATCTCATATCTATCCCATATCTATCTATCTATCTATCTCATATCTATCTATCTATCTATCTCATATCTATCTATCTCATATCTATCTATCTATCTATCTATCTATCTATCTATCTCATATCTATCCCATATCTATCTATCTATCTATCTATCTATCTATCTATCTATCTATCTATCTATCTCATATCTATCTATCTATCTCATATATATATATCACATATATATCTATCTATCTATATATCTATATATCTATCTATCTATCCCATATCTATCTCATATCTATCCCATATCTATCTGTCTATCTCATATCTATCTAGAAATAAAAGCAAAAATACGGAATTTCAGCGCTCTTTGAGGAAAATGCGATAAAAAACACTGATCCTTTTCATGGTGTTTATTTTTTTTTTAAAAGAGAGATAACTCATAAAAACAATGTACAAAGGTTTCCTTTGACCGTTTCTCGTGGCATACCCACGCTTCATCAAAGTAACCATCTGAATCCCCCTTTCTGGCGGGCTTTTTAATGATCCCATTTACAAAATTTGATTGGTGTATTGTCCACCCCAATCACTATGATTTTCACATTTAAAAACGGTCAGAAATAACAATGAACAACAAAACAGTTGAAATACAAAACACTAAAAAGAATTCAGTGATATCGCACCAACACCCCCCTCTTTACTATTGGGCCAACACTGATACCCTAGCAGATCCGTTGTAAATCTATACATTTCTCAAATATACGAACTTATTTTGCTCCAAAGGCCTTTTTTAAAAAAATTTACGCTACTTTTTTTCAAAAACCAAATACTTCCTAAATGCTATCAAGGGAATATTTTTGTAAATTCATTGTCTTTGCCAAATTTTTTAAATCCAACATCTAAACCAAATAATTCCTGCATAGGAGTGAACTATATAGAAACATCTAAACATATTCATATCAGTACCAATGGCCTGACCCTAAGGTGAGTGCTGTAAATTATCTGTATAATATATTAAGTAAAACTGCTTTGGAAAAACAAGGAAAATGAGTTTTTAAAAAAAAAAAAAAAAAAACCCCTCATAGATTAAAATGTGAATAAACTAATACATCACACTCCAGAATTAAAAACATATAAACGCGTACAATTGAGCTGCCCCACATGTACATCTAAAAAAGGTAATGAAAATCATTTTATTTTTGTTGTGCACATATTATAAAAAACGTATGGGGCAATCGTTTAGGCACATTTAAATAGGAGGGTTTCGTGCAGAATCACTGAAATTTCCCTTTTGATAGTTTGGGGGGTTTTTTATTATCGACAAAGTTGAAATCGGCACATTTTTAGGTGATCGGATTTTTTAGATCATGCGATAATTTGGTTAAAAACTGTGCATCATCTTTAAGATCGCGCCTTTTTCGGGGCTTCCTGTAATTTTTTGGGGGCCACAAATAGTTACAGAATGGGAGGGTGAGATGTGTTCGACGTCTGACTGGATGGGTTTGGGGGAAATTTGGGTGGAAAAATCAATACCTCGTTTTACATAAACAGCCCTTTTTTCATGTCCGTGTCTCCCGCGTCTCAGAGCAGAAAGGGCTCGGCTCGCTTGTGTCCAAACAGCTCACGAAATATTCATTTCTTTACAGAGAAACGCTACTGTTGCTTGTCCTTACAATTTTAAATTAATTAGAATTGGGAAGATTTTTGTAGTTGGTAGGAAATTTTAAAGGACATCTCCTGTAAAATCACGGGGGGGCCCCCCGGCGAACACAGACAAGCTCTATAAAAAATATGGATAAATTCACCAAGATTAGTGTAGACTTGCATGCAATACTTTATTATTAACAGTTTTTTATTGAAATATTTCCTGGATTGGTAGCCTGAACTTATAGGATACCCCACTTTTCTACTAACTGTAGGGGGTCTTTGTTAGGTGCAAAACCCACTTTTATTATCAGTATACATTTTTGATAGGTGTTATTTTCAATTTTGCCCATTCCCCCTTTTTTGAATATCCCCTTTATTAAATAGAAAACCACAAATCAGCACAGGTTGATAGTACCAAAAATTTCTTGTAATATCCCAAAAAAATTTCAGATATGTGTTTTTTTACTTTGGTGCACTACAGCTTTCTTCATTTAGGCACCTTGCACTTTAAATGGAATATGCATTTTTTTAGTCACCACAGGTGATTTTATAGGTGACAAAAAATAACTTTTATTTCCGAATACATTACAGATACTGTTTTTGCACTTTTGCCCTGTCCAGATTGTTTATAGAGCACACCTTGCAAGTTAAATTTGAATCCAGCAATTGTGTAGTTACAAAGGTGAATTAATAGGTGCCAAAAATACCTTTTATTATCCGAATTACATTACTGTTAGTGTTTTGACTTTGGTGCACTACAGCTTTGTTCATGAAGCACCTTGCACTTAAATGTGAATACTGCAATTTTTTAGTCACCACAGGTGAATTGATAGGTGACCAAAAAATACTTTTATTTTCCGAATACATTTCAGATACAGTGTTTTTCACTTTGGCGAGGCCAGCTTGTTTGATAGATTACTTTGCAGTTAAATTTGAATACAACATTTTGTAGTCAAACCAAGGTGAATTGATAGGTGCCATAATTTCACCTGTTATTATCCAAATACATTACAGATACGTGTTTTTTGCAAAAAACTTTTGCCCAGTCCAGAATTTGTGATAGAGCACCTTGCCGTTAAATTTGAATCCTGCAATTGTGTATGTTAACTACAGGTGATTGATAGGTGCCAAAAAATTAACTTTATATTATCCGAATACATTTCTGATACGTGTTTTTTCAACGTTGGCGAAGGTCAGCATTTCGTTGATAGATCTACTTTGCATGTTAAATTTGAATACAGCAATTTTGTAGTCAACCACAGGTGAATTGATAGGTGACCAAAAATACTGTTATTATCCTATATACATTAAGATACGTGTTTTTTGCACTTTTGCCCAGTCCTGATTTGTTGATAGAGCCACCTTGCAGTTAAATTTTGAATACAGGCAATTGTGTAGTTACCACAGGTGAATTGATAGGTGCCAAAAAATACCCTTTTATTATTCCGAATACATTACTGATATGTGTTTTTTGACTTGGTGCACTACAGCTTTGTTCATTGAGGCACCTTGACTTAAAAGGGAATACTGGCAAATTTTAGTCACCACAGGTGAATAGATAGGTGCCAAAAAAATAACTTTTATTTATCCGAATACATTACAGATACGTGGTTTTCACTTTGGCGCAGGACCAGCCTTGTTGATAGATCTCTTGCAGTTATTTTGTAATACAGCAATTTGTAGTACCACAGGTGAATTGATAGGTGCAAAAAATACTTTTATTATCCGAATACATTACAGGCTACGTGTTTTTTGCACTTTTGCACAGTCCACATTTGTAGATAGAGCAACCATTGCAGTTAAATTTTGATCCAGCAATTGTGTAGTTTACCCACAGGTGAATTGATTTTAGGTGCCAAAAAAAAAAAAAAAAATTTTAAAAACCTTTTATTATCCGAATACATTACAGATACATGTTTTTGACTTTGTGCACTAAGCTTTGTTTCATTGAGGCACCTTGCACTTAAATGTGAATACTTGCAATTTTTTAGTCACCACAGGTGAATTGATAGGTGCCAAAAAAATACCGTTTATTATCCGAATACATTACAGATACGAGTTTTTTGCACTTTTGCCACAGTCCAGATTTGTTGATTGAGCCACCCTTGCAGTTAAAATTTGAATCAGCAATTGTGTATTACCCACAGGTGAATTGATAGGTGCCAAAAAATACCTTTTATTATTCGAAGACATTACAGTTACTTTTTTTTTTGACTTTGGTGCACAATAGCTTTGTTCATTGTGGCACCTTGCACTTAAATGTGAATACTGCAAATTTTTTCAGTCACCACAGATGAATTGATAGGTGCCATAAAATAACATTTTATTATCTGAATACATTACAGATACGCTGTTTTTTGCACTTTTAGCCCAGTCCAGATTTGTTGATAGAGCTCCACTTGCAGTTAAATTTGAATCCAGCAATTGTCGTAGTTACACACGGTGAATTGATAGGTGCCAAAAAATACCTTTTTATTATTCGGAATTACATTTCAGATACTTTTTTTTTGACTTTGGTGCACTACAGCTTTGTTCATTGAGGGCACCTTGCACTTAAATGTGAAAATGCAATTTTTTAGTCACACAGATGAATTGATAGGTGCAAAAAAAATAACTTTTATTATCCTAATACATTACAGATTGACATGTTTTTTGCACTTTTTGCCCAGTCCAGATTTGTTGATAGAGCCACCTGCAGTTATATTTGATCCAGCAATTGTGTAGTTACCACAGGTGAATTAATTGGTGCCAAAAAATTACCTTTTATTATCCGAATACTATTACAGATAGTGTTTTTTGACTTTGGGGCACTACAGCTTTGTTAATTGAGGCACCTTGCATCTTAAATGTGATACTGCAAATTTTTTAGTCACCACAGGTGAATTGGATAGGTGCCATAAAAATACCCTCTTTATTATACGAATTACATACAGATACGGTTTTTTGACTTTTGACCAGTCGATTTGATGATAAATCTACTTTGCAGTTAAATTTGAATACAGCAATTTTGTAGTCACCACAGGTGAATGATAGGTGCCAAAAATTACCTTTTATTATCGAATACATTACAGCTAATGTTTTTTTTCCTTGGCGCACTACAGCTTTGTTTATTGAGGCACCTTGCACTTAAATGTGAATACTGCAATTTTTTAGTCAACCACAGGTGAATTGATAGGTGCCCAAAAAATACCTTATTATTATCGAATACATTACAGATACGTATTTTTTCACTTTGGCGCAGGCCAGCTTTGTTCGATCAGATCTACTTTGCATTTAAATTTTAATACAGCAATTTTGTAGTCACCACAGGTGAATGGATAGGTGCCAAAAAAATACCTGTTATTATCCGAATACATTACAGATTACGTGTTTTTTTGCACTTTTGCCAGACCAGATTTGTTGATTGAGCCACCTTGCAGTTAAATTTGAATCCAAACAATTGTGTAGTTACACAGGTGAATTGATAGGTGCCAAAAAATACCTTTTATAATCGAATACATTACGATTACGTGTTTTTTGACTTTGGTGCACTACAGTTTGTTCATTGAGGCCACTTGCCACTTAAATGTGAATAACTGCAATTTTTTAGTCACCACAGGTGAATTCATAGGTGCCAAAAAATACCTTTTATTATACGATTACATTACAGATACGTGTTTTTTGCACTTTTGCCCAGTCCAGATTGTTGATTAGAAGCCACCGTGCAGTTAAATTTGAATCCAGCAATTGTGTAGTTACAACAGGGTGAATTGATAGGCGCCAAAAAAATACCTTTTATTATCCGAATACATTACAGATACGTGTTTTTTTACTTTGGTGCCCAGTCCAGATTTGTTGATAGAGCCCCCTTGCAGTTAAATTTGACTCCAGCAATTGTGTAGTTACCACAGGTGAATTGATAGGTGCCAAAAATACCTTTTATTATCCGAATACATTACTGATACGTGTTTTTTGCCACTTTTGCCAGTTCCAGTTTGTTGATAGAGCCCCCTTGCAGTTAAATTTGAACCCGCAATTTGTAGTTACCACAGGTGAATTGATAGGTGCCACAAAATACCTTTTTATTATCCCGAATACATTTCAGATACTGTTTTTTCATTTGGCGCAGCCAGTTTTGTTGACTTGATAATCTACTTTCAGTTAATTTGAACATGGAGCGAAATTCAGGTGGTAAGCAGCAAAGGGGGGTAGCACATGGGGGTAGAGGTTTCGGAGAAGGTGCCCCTTTCCAGTGCTGGCAAAAACAGCATGCCAGGGGATAACTTTGCGGACCGTCAGGCCGTCATCGCTGGTCGGGGCCCTGTGAATCTCATAACGAACATCGTGCCAATCTTTTCCTTCAGGGGTAATCTACCTGCACCCAGCAGTCTTACCTCCTGTCCCCCCGTCAGGGCCAAAAATGTCTATCAGCTCATCAGCATCCGTCCAAACAGAAGACCCAAATGTAAAACCGTGTACCCACCATTTGGGGATAATCCATTTTCTAAAGGGGACCTCTTTGATACAAAGCGGTTTAGGTCAGAAGGCTGTTAAAAGACAAGAGGCCAAAGAGGATGATTTTCTCTGCTTGCCCCCAGTTACTGATGCCATCAGAGGGGAAAAGGGAACCCGGTCAATCGGCAAAATCCCGGCGGTGGGCAACCCTTTGCAGTCCCTCTGCTTGTAGCCGCAGCTCGGGATGAGAATTTCAGGACGACGAAGTCACCTGTGTTGTGATTGACATTGCATCCAACGGTCTTTTCAGCAGAATTTGCTTGGAGCGCTTCACACTGAACAGGAAAAGACGTGGGGTAGTTTTCAGTACGGGTTCCCCTAAAAAAAGGGAGAGGGGGGGTCGCAAAAGTCCGCTGATATATTCCCCACCCCAGGTCAGCGCAAACCCGCTTATCGCCGCAAAAAGGTCCAGGCCCCTCTCAAGCCGGGGCCTTTTTGAGCAAGCCCTAAACCCCCACGTGTCATATGCCCCTTTTCCCGTAAACGCATAAGTAGGCAAAACCTTAGGTGGTTAACCCCACCAACATGCAGTCACATGCACAAATATGAGTTGAAATGGGGGCAACATTTGGGCCCAAAAAAAAAAGGGCCAACCGACGCCGGGCCTCCAACCACGCACACCCCGTCCTACTCCTCTGCCACCCCCAAGCTTCCCTCAGCGCCCATTCCTAAGACCCATGATCAAAATCACCCCCGGCTTCAGCCCCACCGCGCCCAGTACCACCAGCACCACCAAGACCCATCCTACCCCTTCCCTTCCCCCAGTTTGACGATGCACGCCGTACAGCGGTCGTTAGCACCGCCTTCTGTTTTCCCCGGGTTTGGGGAGCGAAGAAAAACTTTAACCCCCAAAACCATCCCAAAGCCAAAAACCCCTAAAGTCGGCATTGCCGGGGCTTTTGGCCCTTTGGAAATGTTGCCTTTCCGTCTGGTGGACACAGATGGGCCCACGTCAGGGCCCCTTGCCTGCCCCAATACCAACCCCGAGCGGCATTTTTTTGCCAGAAAAGGCCGCCCCCTCCCTGGCCAGCCCGTGTCATCAAAAATTTCAAGGCGTTGCCCCCTGCAGCGGCCCCCGGAAAAGCCCATTGCCCACCGACAATGGACTGTAAGCAGGGCCAAAACCCGCTATATCCTGTGACAGCTCACTGGGTGAGCTGGGTGGATGTCCCGGGGGGTACGGGGCTCTCAGGCCCCCGGGGCCGCTCTTTAAAAACCCCGGATGGTGCAGGGTTTTTTTTCCCCTAAGGGCCCCCTGGGGGCATAGGGGCCCCCGAGAAACCAGGCCCTGTTGAAATTAATTTTCTTGGAGACCGCCACACACAGGTCAGGGGCTGTGGGCGGCCCCTGCAACGAGGCCCCAGCGCTGGCTGGGGGGCCAAACCTTGTGAGGCAAGTGGTGTGCGATAAGGGGGGAAAAACTGCTGGCCCCCTTAAGATCGGGGAGGCTGGAGCAATCCCTTGCCTGGCACATGTCATGAACCTTTTCGTCCAGAAATTTCTAAAAAGCTCCCGGGTCTGGACTGCCTGCAGAGGGAAAGGTCGAAGTCTAAGTTCGCATTCCGCCGTTCGCACCCCGCTTTTTCCCGCCCGGGTCATTGCACTCAGCCGGCCTCCCCATCAACCGTCTCATTGTTGACGTGGGAACACGCTGGGGAATTCCACCCTTCACATGCTCCCGCGATTGTGGCCGCCGCGCACTGCCATTAGCGTACAAGTGACACATGGCCCAAAAAGCACGGTGCGGACCCGGGTGTTGAGCCACCGAGAGTAGGCGGGGAAAGACTCTGCACCATCCTTGCCAGTTTTTTAAGAAGCCACCAAAAAGTCAGTGCGGACAATGCCCTTTTCAGCATGAGCATTGGGTGATCTTTAGTTTGGAACGATCGTTGCACTTTGAAACAAAAGGTCCCCCAGCGACGGAGGAGAGCGGACACAGATGGGGGACACGGGGCCTTTCTTCCCGTCAAATCCACAAGGCCCGACAGTTTCACAATTTCATCGGTCTTCATTAGGCAGTGGTTTAGGGGCCAGAGCAGTGCAAGACGGCCCTAAAAAAAATCTCAGGGTGCATCATCTTTAGGAAGTCAGGGTGTGTTTAAGCTGTGCCGGGGGCAGGGGGAGGAGGAGGGGGTATTCCTAGACACCGATGTTACCCACGTCCGCCTTGGAAAGAGGGGTTGGGCGAATTGAGGCGGGGGGAATTGAGGAAGATCAGTTTGCTAGTTGCCCCTCGCCCAAGGCTTGGGAAAACAAGGCTCCATCTCTCACATGAGTGCTTGGATGCTATTTCCTCCACGATCCTCGCATTAAGGCCACAAAATAACAAATTTCTGGGTGGCCCCCCTCCGGGGTCCCGGGACAAAACAAAACCAAACACTTTCTTCCACCCCCCCAAATAGAGAGTAAAAACAGGAAATGGAGACCTTGCTGATTGATCAATTTGGGGACATCTGTTGGTCTGCTTCACGTTCCCCCAAAAGCACGGGGGAACAACATCACGACGTGACAGCAGTAATTTCCAAGTAGGCTAGTGGGAGCAGCAGCAAAGGGGGCAGAAGCCTAAGGGTGACCTCTGGCAATCTTTATTTACCACCTTTTACCAATCATGCAATGCAGGGGACAATCCAACACACAGAGACCGGGGTTAAGATCATGGGCACGACTACTGCTCTCAACACCAATGTTTTTGTATTTTTTTAATTCTGGGGATAAAAAACTCCCCTCCCTCCCCTTTTTCCTCCCCCCCCTCCCCAAAATCCCACCCCCTTTCTTTCCCTTCTGCTCTCCCCTTTTTTTTTTTTTCCGGACCAATAGATTTCGGGGTATCCAAAATGGACAATGGCCGAGCTGGCCCCATCACGCCATAGAGGTGTTGTCCTCCCCAGCAGCCACTCATATCGAGCGGACCTTCAGCACAGCTGGAGGAGTCATTACAGACAAACGCATGGGGTTTTTCCCACAGATAATGTGGATCGTTTGACTTTCATCAAGATGAATCAGGCGGATTCTGATGATTTGGGGCCCCCCAATTCCCGAGGTCACCGATTATTTTGCCGGTCTCTTCACGTTCCTTTAAAACAGAAAGGGCCCTTTTTAAAAACTTTTTTTTTAAATGATCATTTCTTACTAATTTTTTATTTTTTTTTCCCAACGTTCATTTTGCGGGTTTTGCTGTGGGGAATGAAAAAGACAGCAAGGTTTCATGACAACCCCGATTCCCATTTACTTACTTTATCTTAAAAATTTTTTCGCATTGTCAAGGTTTTGAGGTCATGTTGCGGAGATACAGCTATAATTATTCCTTTGGAACAGAAATGTGGTTTTAAGGGCATTTCCCCCTCAAAATTTTTTTAATAGTGGCTGAAAGTCATATTTAAATTTTTGGGGCATGTAGCTGTGAGATACAGCAAAAAATCATAGTCCTTTGGAACAGAAATGGGCTTTTTTTAGGGGGCATTTTCCCTAAACAATTTTTAACATGGCTGAGAGTCTTTTTTTAAAATTTTTTTTGGGGTCATGCTGCTTTAAAAATGCAGAATACTACGGTCCAAAATTAAAAAAAATGTTGTTTCAAAACAGACATTTGTTCTTCAAAATTGCCCAAAAAGGGCTCAGGGTCAGCTTGGAATTTTTTGGGGGGCATTTTGTTTTGAAATGCAGCTATACACAGCCCTATTAAAAAAAAATGTTGTTTTAACAGAATTTGTTCTTCACAATTGTCCAAAGGGGCTAAAGGGGGTCGTTTGTTTTTTCGGGCATTTTGCTTGAATGACTATATACAGGCCTTATAAAAAAATGTTGTTTCTAAAGCTTTTGTTCTTCACAATTGTCAAGAGTGGCCAAGGTGAGGTGCTGTCAAAAACAGAATAGGTGGACACTGTTAAGGAAACCATATTGCAAAATAAACTTTTTTTTTGCAAATCTTTAACATAGCTATCAATCCCTGTATTGAGACAACCTATTTAATAAAATTTAAAAAAGAGAAACAAAGACATGGGGGGTTTCCATCCTATTTTAAAAAGTGTTTTTAAAATTAAATACAAAAAAATTTGCATGTACAAAATAGCTGGAAAAAAAAAATTCCTCAAATTGTAAAAGGGAGGTACAGGAAAAATTTACCAGATGTAGGTTTTTTTTCAAGGACATGGAGAAGGGCACGACAGAGAACAAAGTACAGAGATCATTTCCCCCAGCACGTTATAAAATGAAAAAAGAATGCCCAAGATAAAGGGCACCGGTGTAACGGAGCGTTAACCAATATTTCCCAAATGAAGCCAATTGGTCCGCACTATAGGGGGGCAAGCACTACCCAGGGATTGACTGTTACAGAGGAAGGGGTGGGGTTCTCACACTTCCCCCTTTCCGCACTCGTTCAGCCGACAGTTTTCGTTGCTGCGCATCCCGGGGGATTTTTAAACCCGCGTTTAATAGATGACGGATGCCACCTGGGCTTTCAAACCCCCACCCACTGTAACTCCCGGGCCCCGGGGCATGCTGTGGGCCCCGGGCAGGAAAATCAAAGTCCATGAAACAAAAAAATGGTTTAAAGATCCTTTTTCCGGCCTTTTTAAAAGTGGGGGTCATGCAGGGTTTGGGCTCATGCTGTGGCCCCGGAAGGTATAGTCCCAATGCCAGTGAAACTAAAATGTGGGTTTAAGACTCCTTTTTTGCATTTTTAATCTGGGGGTCAGAAGGTTTAAATGGTCATACTGCGGTCCAGGGCAGGTATAGTCAAAGTCCATTCAACTAAAATGGGGGTTGAAAGAACTCCTTTTTCCGCACTTTTTAAATTGGGGGCCCGCAGGTTTGGGGCTCATGCTGCGCCGGAAGGGATAGTCAAAATTTCCTTCAAGTAAAGTATGGTTTTTAAATCATATGCCTTTTGGGACTTTTTTAAACTGTGGTGATGCAGGGTTTAAGGTCGGGTGTGGTACAAAACAGGGGTAGTAAATGGTCTGTGACTTTTTTTTTGTGGTTTTATAACCTAAGTGTGTTGCCAAAGATGTGCACGTATCCATTTGATGTTGGGGATTTTAAATTTTCCCTTTTCTCCAGCCTTTTTTGGGTGTAAAATGAGGTGGTTGCTCTCCCCATGCTTAAGGGTCATCGGCATAACGATGCTCATATCGAAAAACCCTTTTCGATGGGGCCGACTATGACTATCGCCCGATGTCGATCCCAACGAATCGTCAACATATTTTGGTTTTTTGTTTTTACAACTGTTTTTTGTTCATTGTTATTTCTGAACGTTCAAAATGTAAAGTCACTGTATTGGCGGACAATACCCCAAATTTAAATTTGAAAATGTATCATTAAAAAAGGGCCTGCCAGAAGGGTGATTCAGAGGGTTTAAACTCTGATGAAGGTGGGTATGCCAGAGAAACGCGTAAGTCCTTTGTACATTTTTTTTATGGGGTTATCTCTCTGTTTTTTAAAAAAATAAACACCCTAAAAAGGATCAGTGTTTTTTTACCCCGTTTTTTCCTAAAGAGGCTAAAATTTTTCCGTATTTTGCTTTATTTCTTTTTTTTTACCGTGAGCATCACTGCCACGGCATAAGGATACCTCACGAGACGAGAAGGTTACTAAGGAGATATTATATTTTTGGATTGTGCCTTTTATTGCACAATTTTTAGAGGTGAGCAACTATATATATACTAATACCCCGACAGTGTAGACTTTTTTTCCGATTTGCGTTTTTCCCCTTTTTTTCCTATATTATATCTATCTATCTATCTAATATTCTATCTATCTATCTATTCATATCTATCTATCTATCTATTATCATCTATTATCTTTTTCATATCTATTTTTATTCTTCTATTATCAATCTTTTATCTATCTTTTATCTCTATCTTCTATCTATTCTATCTTCTCATATCTATTCTTCATATCTTTTCTCTTTTTTATCTATCTATAAAACCCTCATATCTATCTATGTACCCCAAATATCCCCTACCCCTATCTATCTATCTATCTTCCCCTATTATCTATTAATGAAAAAACAGAAACACCCCCAAAAAATTTTTAAAAAATAAAAAAACGGGTGCTATTTTTTCCATATCAAAAGATGGATTTATTCATCTATATCATATCAAATCTTCTTATATCTATCTTCTATCTATCAAATCAAATTTATCTATTATCTATCTATCATCTATCTATCCCTTATCTATCTATTCATATATATCTTTTATCTTTCTTAAATCATCTATTATCTATCTATCTATCTATCTATCTATCTACTATCTATCTCAATATCCTATCTATCTTTATTTTTTAAATCTTACAGGAAATAGAAGAAAAGTTGCTGTGTAAAACGTTTGGGGGATTTTTTGCTGTCAAATGTCACAAACCCCTTATATCTTTCAAAAAAAAACACCAGTAACGGGGATTTAAAAATTTCAAAGCTCAGCCCCTAACAAAGAGGAATTGTTGTAAAGGTCAGGGGCTTCTGTAAGACTTCGGGGCCCTTTTTTTAGATGACTACTATCTAATTTATCTATCTATCTTTTTTAATCTATCTATTTTTTTATGACTGATTGTCATCATCTATGAATTTGTCTAAAATAGAGGCTTGGTAAAAGCTCTGGATAGAGCTGAAATATTCCACTTGGCATGATGGAATAAGGGATTTTTTATGTCATTTAATTTGGAGTTCAGCGATTTTCCTATTCCTGTTTTCTAACTGGAGACAGCTAACTGTGGTCGGTTTTCGCTTGCATCTATAAATTTTTGATCTACATTAAATGTGCTGCTCTTAAAAATCTTTTTTTTTAATGTCTTTTTTTCCATCTGTCTTTTCTGTCTTCTGTCTATCTTCTGTCCTTTTTTGTCCCATCTGTCTATCTATCTGTCTGTCTGTCTGTCTGCTGTAAGTTAACAGAACTGTTCTCTTGCTGTCTCTGCTCAGTTTTCCTCATCATGTCATTCTGTGCCTGTGTGCTGGTAAATAAGGGATTTTGAGCTCTGTCTGAGTAAAACCTCCGCTCTGACCCTGAAGAGAAATATTATGAAACGAATCCAGCAGTTTTTTCTTAAAAAATTCTTGAAACCCTTAGGTGCCCCATCAATGTGCCAGATAAATGCAGTCACTTCATTTACCTTTCACCTCTTGGGTAACGAATGGAAAGTTTTAAAAAGTAGGAAAGCAAAGTTGATGTGATGATGCAGGCAGCAAAGGTCATTGTCACCACAGCGAACATGAGACGTCTCGCCCTACACAAGAGAGGAATGAAGAGGTTATTTCATACCTTTACCTGAGTCTTACATTTTGGTGCTGGGTCTGCAAGCACCACTGTGCTTAGACTATTTTAAGGAAAAATCCAGGTTCTCACAGGATATGTAGATCTTAAGCTTAGAAACCATCAGTGAGGAACCCAGGGAAACACTGGAGCTCTGGCAGCGCTGGAACGATGGTGATGGGAGAAGTACATATGGGGTAGGTTTCTATTTTAGTGCAGTGGGAGGGAGGATTTTAAAAAATCTTTGGGAAAACCCCTTTAAAAAAATTGTTTGGTTGGCGGCGAGCATGCTTGATTGCTGCTCCATACTCCTGGTCACCGTGGTGATGGAGTCGGGGGGGAGCTGAGAGTCCCCTTTTCAGCTATCAGAAGGGACACAAATAACTCTAATTTTACCCTTTCAGTAGTAGGTGATATTAACTGGTTCAGGGAAGACCATTTACTTTTCACAACAGAACTCTGTGGAAAACTGGTGATAGGATCTGAGGCCCCAAAATGTCAGCAACATAATGCAACATGAAGATTAAAGAAAATTGCTATAGATCCCCCAATCCTGAAAGCACCTCACTAAAACATGTAAGAGCAGTACAGGACATGTAGTACCCCACTGTATGTAGAGAGGGGCTATAGGACTGCCAAAACGTATCACCTCACTAATCATGAAGAGCAGACGGAATGTTTACCCCACTGTACTGTGAGAGGGCGCTGCTAGACCTCCAATCACTATGAAACCCCACAATACATGGAAGGGACAGGAATGTAATACCGCACTGTACTGTAGAAGAGCTTTTGCGCCAATCATGCATGCCCTCACTAATACATGTAAGAGCAGTACAGGGCTGTATACTGCACTGTGCTGTAGAGAGGCGCTACTAGACCCCCAATCACTGATGCCCCTCCTAAAACAGTAAGAGCGTACAGGAATGACACCGCATGTATGTCAGAGGCAATACTAGACTGCCAATCCCGCTTTACCCACTAAGACATTAAAAGCAGTACAGGGGGCTGTAGTACTGCCTGTCTGTAAGAGGGCTATAGAATGCCAAAAACACTGCATGACTCCTAATCTGTAGACATAAGGGCATGTGACTGCACTGTAGTAGAGAGGCGCTACTAGACCGAAACACTGCATGCACCTCACTAATACATGAAAGCATACAGGAATGTAATACGCATGTATGTAGGAGGCGTTCTAGACCCCCAATAATTGAAAGCACCTCATAATACATGTAACAGCAGTACAACATGTAGTACCCAAATGTTTGTAGAAAGGTGTACTAGCTGCCCCAAACCTGATGCGCTTCACTAAAAATGTAAAAGCAGGCCCGGAATTGTATTTCCCCCACTGTCGGGAGAGAGGCGTTACTAGACCGCCAATTGATGCACCTCCTATATATGTAAGAACCCGTGCGGAAAAATAGTACCGCACTGTACTGTAGAGAGGGCTATAGCCGCCCTCATGCATGCACCTCATAATATATGTAAAGACGTACAGGCATGGAGGGGCGTAGTATTTCTGGTAAATGTATAGGGGGGGCCTTTTTAGATTTTGCTTGGAGCCCCGACTTTTTGTTAGCCCCTGGAAGTGTACCGCACTGTATACTAGGGACTACTAACACCAAACACTGAGATCTCACTAATACAGTAAGAGCAGTACAGGAATGTATACTGCATGTACTGTAGGAGGTGCTATAGACCCCCCTCACTGTATGCACCCACTAATACATGTAAGAGCGTACAGGACATGTGGTCCGCACTGTACTACTAGAGGGGCTATAGACACTAATCACTGCAGACCCCAAATACAGGGAAGAGCGAACGGACATGTAGTACTTTTACTTTTCCAGCAAGAAACAAAGTGGTTTTCTCACCACACTGTTTCACTAAGTCACAGGCAGATTTGTATCCACTCTGCCTCTCCAGGCTGTGGGTGGCACCAGAACAAAGAAGAGATACTGCCATCACCACAGAGTTACTTACCCTGCATTACAGACTTCCAAGTTATCCTAATTCTTGTATTTAATCTGTGTAAACAAAGCTAAACAAAAGCTAATATTGATAGAAATAATGAGCCTTCTCCAAGAGTGAGCTCCAGCCATGGTGACCTCACTCCCTGCACTGTCTAATCAGGAAGGGAGATATGGACAGATAACTATAGAAACCTGTGTGCATTCAAAGCCACTAAAATCTCTCTGATCTCTTCACCAAAGGTATAAATCAAAGATCATGTATTGGAAAAAGTTCTCAATGACCTGTCCCTACATGTTGAAAGTTAATCTTTTTAGTGGGAAAACCCTTTTAAGACTCTTGGAAGGTGGGAATTTAAATACGAATAGCCAAGAAATTATGAACTGCTTTCATTTTCATTATTTGTATCTGCAAAGTACTTGCCGTATATACTTGAGTATAAGCCGAGTTTTTAGCCCATAAGAGCTGAAAACCCTAATCGGCTTATACTCGAGTCACTGCTGGTGCTCGAGCGCGGCGATGGCCCAAGCACCGGCAGGGACACTTCAGCTATATGCGGCTCCTCTGGGAGTCGCATACAGCTGAATCCCGAGTTAGCTGACAGCGATATTTGCAGCTGTATGCGACTTCTGGGAGTGCATACAGCAGAAGACTCTGTTGTGGAGCAGAGAGCTTGCGGCCCCCTCCGGAGTCTCCGACACAGGCAGCGTGTGTCATCACACTGTCTGCGCGGCCTGAGGACATCACACCGCCTGTGCCAGAAGGCGGAGCACAGGGAGAGCCTCGGAGCGGCGGGGAATGGTAAGTACTTGTATTTTTTTTTTTTTAAACAAGCCCTGCCTCTACTGGTCTATTGTGGGACATATACCTGCATATACCTGTCTATTGTGGGACATATACCTGCCTATACTGTCTATTGTGGGACATATACTTGCCCATATCCTGCTATATTGTGGGACATATACCTGCATATACCTGTCTATTGTGGGACATATACTTGGCTATACCTGACTGGGGGACATATACCTGGATATACCTGACTGGGGGACATATACCTGTCTCTTCCTGACTGGGGGACATATACCTGCCTATGGGGGTCATATACCTGACTCTACCTGCCTATAGGGGACATATACCTACCTATAATTGCCTATACCTGCCTATGGGGGTCATATACATGCCTATACCTGCCTATGGGGGACATATACCTACCTATACCTGCCTATGGGGGACATATACCTGCCTATAATTGCCTATAACTGCCTATGAGGCAACATATACTTGCCTATGGGGGACATATACCTGTCTATAGGGGACATAAAACTCCCTATACCTGCCTATGGGGGATATTAAACTGCCTATGGGGGACAGTAAACTGCCTATATCTGCCTATGGGGGACATTAAATTGCCTATATGTTATTTTTTTGGTATCCATTTTTAATTTTTTTAATTTAAAGTACCTACTGCATTTTCCACCTAGGCTTACTACTTGAGTCAATAAGTTTTCCCAAATTTTGTGGCAAAAGTAGGTGCCTCGGCTTATACTCGGGTCGGCTTATACTCGAGTATATACGGTAAATCTATTAAAACCCCACCCGGACGACCAATTGTTTCAGCTCACAATTAGAACCTTTGGCCGCATATGTGGATACCTTCCTTCAAAAGACACTACAGGTCAATTCTTGTATAATATAGGGCTCTGGAATGCACGGAGGTCTCTTGGTTCTGTATGTTGGACATTAAAGGCAACATGTATGAATTTGATGCAGACACGCTAGTTCTAAATAGCTCTAGAGCAGTGTAGAATTCACCAGTATGTATGGACCTGTCCTACTGCGTTTCATGCATTTGTCGCATCGTAGGTGTAATCTTGGCGCAAAGTCTATCTGTGCTGCATACTGTAGTAAGCGCAATGGTTGGTGCACAAGAGAACGCTGAATTCCTGACAGTTAGGGCCATGCTTACTGATGTTAATTATTAAACTATATGAACCCCTTAAGGATCCAGCCAGTTTTGGCCTTCCTGACACAGCCATATTTTTGAAATCTGACAAGTGTCACCTTATGTGAGAATAACTTTTTGACACTTTTACCCATCCATGTGATCAGGGGTGGGGAGATTGTTTTTCTCGTGAACATTGTGTTTTCTTTAGTTAGTAAGACATTTTGGTCAAAAGTCCTTGTTTGTTGTGTAAAATTATCAAATTTCATGAAATTTGGACAAAATTTGTTCATCTTGCAAGCATAGACAGATATATTATTATCACAAAATAGTTTAATAAACTAGCCATCTACCATATGTCACTATAGGTTGGCATCCATTTTTTAAATGTTTTTTTATTTTTTTGACGACTTAGGGGGTTTAGAAATATAGTGTCATTTCCACATTTTCAAAAAATTGCAATAAAATTTTTTTTTTGGGGAAACCAATCCAGGGAGGGGTTTTTAGGGGCCTGCATGTTAGATACCCCAAAGTGACGCCATCTAGAAACTAGACCCTTAACGTTTTTACAACAGTTTTAAGAATTTTTACCCTTTAGTTTTCACAGACTTTAAAAGCAAAGGGGGATGGAAATTTAAAAATTTTCCTTTTTTTTTTGCGATTTTCAATTTTTATATTATTACGGGAACACATAGATGTGCCCAGGAGAATACAACTTAAATTGTTTCCCCGATTCGCTTTTTTTCAGAGATTTTCCCCATAGTGGCCTTAGTGCGCTATTTGGTTTAAAACCACAACTCAGAGTGGGAGGGCACTTATGGCTTTGGGGGTCTATTTTAATTTACAATTTTTTTTGGGGCCATTAAAGGGTTTTTGGAACCTAAGGTGCTAAAACTTAATAAACCCCCTAAAAAAACCCCATATTGGAAAGACACCCTAAGGAAAAATTTCCAGAGGTGAGTGAGTAATCGACCCCCCAGGATTCACATTTTTTTTTTTTTTCATTAGGCTTGAAGGGTGGGGGGCCCCCTTTTTTTGACTTTGTCCAGTGTTTTACAATTAAATTTGAGAGTTTTGAATTTTTTTTTTTGGGTGTATTTTTGGTGAAAGGGGAAATTTTCCCTTTGCAGATATACCTGTGCCCCCCTAAATTTTTTACTTAGTCATTATTTGCTGGGATAAAACTTTGTTTTCACAGCTTTTATTGAAAAAAATGTGTTATTCCCCCTTTAAAAAATTTTGATAAATGAAG
Source organism: Phyllomedusa bahiana (assembly GCA_025379985.1). Lineage (NCBI taxonomy): Eukaryota > Metazoa > Chordata > Amphibia > Anura > Hylidae > Phyllomedusa > Phyllomedusa bahiana. Next base: position 35,025 of record JAODAL010008147.1, on the reverse strand, counting down.
ACAGATTTGAGTGTTAAACCTCTATGGGAAAATGCTCATGGTCTGTGAAAAAATATTGAGGGCCAAACGATTTTGGGTGAGGTTTAAAATTTTTAAATTAGGTAGTAATTGCTGTTATCAGGAATCTCTCACTTAAGATGTCGGCGGCGTGTTATAAATTCACTGCGATCAGCGGCCGGGGGTATAAATCAAGCACAAGGGTTCATAGACAAAGCGGTAAAGCTGAGCTGACACGACTCTGCAGCTCTGCGCTCTCCGTGATCTATGTTATTAATATCCCTTCATGGGGACCATGAACCCCCAACACCGGATGTCCACATAATTACATGTGCCTGAAGACACACTTACCTGACATAGGGAAGAAACAATAGGGGGGTAAATGGAATGGAAAACATTGGAAAAATACCCGGCCCCTCCGGTGATGCAAAAGATAACAAGGAATGTCCTTTATCTTTGTTTCAGAAAAAACTCTCTTACAACCAAAATTAGGCAAAAGGTATTTGGGACCATCACCGTTGTGCCTATAAGAGCTTGTTGGACGTCCTATTCCAAAACCATGGGTGTTAATATGGAGTCAGGCCGTTTTGTGACTATCCACTCTTCTGGAAAGGCATTCTGTTACGTCTTGTTGTTTCCAGGGGTTTTTTTCCCAAACATTCATCAAAAAGATTTTGAGGTAGCATGATGCTGGGGGAGGCTTGGCTAACAATTCCAGCTCCATTCCATCCCAGAGGTGTTTGGGGAGTGTTGTTTTTGTTTACAGGACAAAGTCAAATTCAACCAAAATCCAAACCCTTCGATTCACGTTGGCTTGGATGAATTTTTGGTAATTTTAGGGTTAGGTTAATCCTAACCCTAACATTTGGTCAGGGTTAGGGTTTTTACTGGTTTTGCATGGGTCAACATACGCATTTCCAGGTGTTTATAGTCCCAAAGCACTGTTGCTTTGACATCCTTTCCATCTGAAATCACATCCTGTCCAGTTTCACATTAGTGTTTCCTATGTGAGATTAGACTGGAAGTGACATCAGATCAAAGTGACTGGAAGCACCAGAGAACTGGTAAGTTTATCCAGTCAAATCCAGTACAAATACCCTAACCCAATTAATGGTTAGGGCTATGGATACAACCAGAATAAGGGCTAGGGTTAGGGTCAGAGTGAAACCCGAACTTTTGTTTTTAAATTCAATTGAAACCAATGCTGAACCAAACAGGGACATATTCAAGTAACATTATGTTTGGGGCTTAAGTAGGTGACCCTAATGGTCACATAGGACCAGAAGTTAGATGGTAATAATGTTGGAGCGAAAGTGCTGCTGGACCAGAACAGGTAACTCATTCAAACCCAGGGAAAAAAAGCCCAATTTAAGGATGAATTTCAGTTTTTAGAATTTGTATTTTGGCCCCCGGGGTTTATTATTATTTTTTATTATTATTATTATTATTATTATTTATCATTTATTTTGGAGCGCCTTGTTCCGGGGTGTACTTTCAGGCGGGTACTAAATAACGTTGGTAAATAATTACGAATGACAATAAGTGACTAAAACTGGTAAGGGGAGAAGGTCCCTGCCCCCGAGGGCTTACGTCTACGGGAAGGGGGGGAAGAGCAGAAGGTGAGGGGCAGACATGTTTTTGGGGGGGGAGCAGTGCAACACAGTTAATGTTGGTTAAGGCAAAATTGAAAGAGGTAGGTTTTAGGGTTAGTTTGAAACCCGGGGAGGAGGGGGGGTTGTGTGTTGGGGAGGAGTTTCCCGATTGGGGTGGAAGAGGGAGAAGTTTGGAGCGGTTATGTGGGAGGGGGATAAAGGGGCAGAGGAGAGGTTTTTTGGGGGAGGGAGGTTGCGTGAGGGGAGGTATTTAGAGATTAAGGCAGAGATATATGAAGAACAGTAATTGACTGCACACAAACGTGTTCTTATGATGCAAAATAATTCATTTATTTATAAATCCATATGATGTGGAATATGCAGGCTCCAGTAATACAAGACAAAAAATAGGTGACTTGATGTAGTCGACGTTTCGGTCGGCAAAGACCTTTATCAACAGTCACCTATTATGCCTAGTAAATCTTACAAGTAGAGTTGAGAGGGTATATCGGGCGTAGCCCATGTGAACAGTTGGAGCAGGTTCTGGCTCAAATTTCATATGGGTACGGCCCCATTATATCTTTACAATACTTGTAAGATTTAATTGGGTAATAGGTGACTGCTTGATAAAGTCTTTGCCGACGAAAGTCGACTATGTCAGTCACCTATTTTTTTGTCTGTGTAGTTACTGGAGCCATGAAATATCATTCCACATCATATGGATTTATAAATAAATGAATTATTTTGCATCATAAGAACACCTTTGTGTGCAGTCAATTACTGTTGTACATATTTGGAGGACTTGTGCCTATCTTGACTTGCACCATTGACAACTGGTTCCGTTTGGTGTGCCTTCCCTATCTTTTTGAGATATATGAAGGGGAGAGGTTATGGAGAGCCTTGTAGGTCAGAGTTGCTAGCTTGAACTGGATTCGCTGGGCAATGGGAAGCCAGTGAAGGGATCGGCAGAGGGGAGAGACAGAGGAGTAGCGAGGAGAGAGGTGAATCAGACGGGCAGCAGAGTTAAGGATGGTTTGGAGGGGAGCGAGGGTGCTGGATGGGAGGCCACAGAGAAGGATGTTGCAGTAGTCGAGGCGGGAGATGACGAGGGCGTGGACCAGCATTTTTGTGCTTTCAGAGTTAAGAAATGAGTGGATACGGGAAATATTTTTTAGGTGGATGCGGCAGGCAGAGGTGAGGGTTTGGATGTGCGGTTTGAAGGACAGATTGGAGTCAAAGGTTATCCCAAGGCAGCGGACTTGCGGTGCTGGTGAGAGAGTGGTAGGGTCAGAATAAAAAAATGTGGGTTTCGAATGTCCCGAACATTAATTTTTTCAAAAGTTCATTCAAATCAGACACATTGAGCTTTACTATGTTTAGGGCTGAGGTCGGGGCTCTGTTCTGCTACCTCAGTTCCTCAACACCAAACCTGTCACCCTATATCTCTATGGAGCTCGCTCTGTGCACAGGGGTGCAGTGATGCTGGAACACAAAAGCACCTTCCTCAAACTGTTATGTAGACTCAAAAAATGAATCTCACCCGAAGTAGAGGATGCGCTGAAAAGCTGGTAGACTCCAACAAAGATGGCAAACAACAAAATCAAAAAGTCTTCTGCTTTGTCTGTCTTAATTTCTTTCATGGAATTACTGGAATGAATATTACATTTTTAAGAAGATGCTGGAGACTTTTTGATTTTTCTGTTCCTCACTGTTGCCCCAAAGTTGGAAGTGACAATTGTCTAAATTTTTGTGCTACAATGATGTGGATTATTTTTCCCAAACTGTTGCCCCAAAATCTTCCGTTAATGACAAGTTGCCCTCCTATCCAAGTGCTGTGCTTGGCAATCTTCAGCATTTCCATAGAGTGTTAGTAGGGTGGCAGTGTGGATACTGAACTGCTCTATAAAAAAAAAATAGGACTGGAGACCCTTATTCTTACAATCGTTAAAGGGAATCTGTTGCCATTTTTTTATACTAATTAAAACAAGATACAAAAACATATTCCTTTCTTCTTTGTGGTTTTTATTTTCTGGTTGTAGATTCTTTTTTTTATATTTGTTGTCTGTACATTATTATGGGAGCAGCCATCTTGCCTGAGCTACTTTTAAAAGCATTTAGAGAGATGCTTTATAGCAGCTTCATGGACATAGGAGCCTGTGAACAGGAGCAGACCCATTGACTTCTGTAGGACTGTTTTCTAGGCTCTGTGACCTGGGAAGAAGTGACTATCTAGGGAGGGTGAGAGGGAGAGCTGTGACATCTCCTATTGTGACTGGTGGATCCTGAGTTATCTATACACATTGGTGGTACATTTCAATGTAATCCTGCCTGTGCTGGTAATGAGGAGACTGCTGAAAATCTTTCTCTATAGAACAAGAAGTGTCAGACTATAATAAGGCCTAGTGGCCAAATTGAAAACTGCAGGATTTAAGAATTTAAATTTTTTTTTTACAGTGATACACAAAATTAAAAAAATAACCACAAATTGTTAAAATATGTGTTTAACATAAAACACGAGTTATACAATAAGTCATTTTCTGATAACACGTTCCCTTAATGGGTCCCAGAAGTTGAACCCACAGTGATAAGACATTTGCCACCTGTGCAACCCATCAGTTGTTAAAAATTCCAAGGAAATCTGCTATAAACCTATATGGTGACTATTATAGCTCCAACAAGGGATTAGCAGAGGATCTAACACTGTGCAACTAACTAGAAGGTTTAGGGAATGTGAGTGGGACTGTAATGGTAAATATTATGGCTGTCATACATAATGAATGGATATCAGTAAGAACCAGATAAGTATAAATTTAGTCTCTTGACAGAAGAGTAAACATCAATTAAAAAAAACTCATACCATTTTGGGTTTACAGCTCAAATGCAGAGCTGTCTTTTTCCATAGTTACAGACGACAAACCCTGTGTAATCTGATCCTGCAGCCAAGGGAGACATGTATGATCGGGTTTTTCACTCTTTTCTGGTGTACAATGCACCTAACTGAGCCGGCTACAATGTCTAATGCACCTAATGAATGTGTTAGGCGCATTGTTCGTAAGACGACACTTTCTAACACGCCTAACATGAGGAGGCGTTCTGAGGGCGTTATGGAGGCGTGTCACACCACACTCGTAATATTAGACACATCTATGAATGTGGTTTGGCAAAACTAGGCACATTACTACTCGGACTGGCAGACCTATGTCAATGTGATCTGCCTGAGGAGTTGAAGTGGAGCTAGATTTGCCATTAAGGCAAAAAATGTGCCTTATTTCTCAACTTACACCAGTACAATAATAAAAAGTGATTTATTATAATTATCAAACTATATAAAATTTAATTATTTACATTTTGTAAAACTGTTATCATATAAAATTAATATAAAAATATATAATATCCCAAAAACATAAAAATATCTCCTATAAACGTATTTAAGATGAAAAGAATCTAAAAAAATGTTTACATTAAATAAACCACTGATGATGTTGTTCAGATATTTAAATTTTTACTACATTAAATTTGAAGTTTATTGTTGCTGCTCTCACCCTTTATTCTACATACAAGAGCCAGCACAGCACAGGTCTTGCTGGGACCTGTGGTCCTCCAAGCAGGATCAGTACCATAGTTTCTATTCACTGACATGCTGTTCTAATGACTTTTCTTTTATTTCCATCCTATCTATCGCCTTTATACATCTCTGGCGCATTACTTATGCGCCTAAGTTCCTTAATGCGGCAAACACACAGGCAAGGTGCGATGAACTTTAGACTCCATTTATAATCGCACAAAAACCACTTTCATACATTCAGGCGCATTTGACACTGAAAGATAGATGCGAAAATGCACTTCGATGCACCTAGTGCCATACATGTCTCTCCAAGTGTTTTTGCATTGACACATCACTGCAGGATCCGACTACACGGGTTTATTTGGTAGTCTGTAACCATGGAGCTCTATGAATCTGCATAGGAGCTGTGTACACAAAATATTACAATGTTATTCATGTTTCCACAATAATCTCAAAATAAACTAAATGACTTGGAGACAAAAAAGAATTGATGAAGATACTCACAGAATCTGAAACTGACACAAAGTTGGTGATGAGCAGGATGTTCGCCCACCACACCCGCCTGCAGCTGTCCCATTGATGCTTGGGCAACTCCCAAAAAGCTCCCCATTTCACCAGTGAGATCAGGCTAATAGATATAGGAATGGAAGCCAGGTGGAGAGGTTGTAACCTAAAGTGAGGATGAAAACCATCAATGAAAACCATCTAGATCAGCGGTGTCAGACTTATCTTCAATGAGGGACACATCAGCATTATAGTTGTCCTCAAGGGGCTGTTGAAGAGCCCTTTAGGGTCTCTAATAAGTAGTAGATTTAATGCTACCTCTGTGACGGAGGCTCTGAACAGAACCTAAAATGCAGATGTGAACGAGGACTTATAAGGTCATGAAATTAACAACCAGTGTGACAGAGACACTTACCTTCTTAACCTCTTGTAGATATAGCCCATGACCATGACCAGAGTTACTTCCTGCCCAGAATTTTCAGTTGAAACTAGAAATGACTTTGCTCCCAGAAATCCACTAAAAAAAAAGTTGAAGCTGTTGAAATGCAGGTTCTTTCTTTGCGCCCAATGGGAGCAGTCATTATTGCTCCGCAAATTGATTAAAGGGGTTGTTTCATCTCAAAGTTTCTTAGGATGCATGAATGAAATAATTCTGCTTTGGTCTGCCACTTCCTGGTCAAGCTGTCTGTAATTAGCATATGAGCTCCATGTATTCAGACTTCTCTGTTTTAGTCTTTCTGAGGTCCAGAGAAGCTTCTGAGCTAATGTAAACATTAATTACTGTCTTTTGTCTGAAAGATCAGATAACACACAAGCTCTCACTGTCTGGAGTTCTGTGCTGCCACAACCTGTGTGATGACCTCACTTCCTGCTATTAGACATAACAAACAGCAGGGGGGAGAAGTACACAGGTCGGTCACTTGGGGAACCAGAGAGAGCACAGAAGGTGATAAAAACACTTGTAGCTTCTTAACAAAAAAATATGAACAAAGCAATATTTTTGGAAAACGTCTTCATTTAGTGTTCCCTACATTTTGAAAGCTAATCTTTGTAGTGAAACAACCCCATTAATGTACAACCATTCTCTTTTCTGCAAACAGTTGACATTTCAGTGCTGCTATTTTCTATATTTTGCAATAAATGTGAAGTGCATGCTACAATTGTGCCAGAACATTAAAAGGTTTTCTCATCGGGTTGTTTTTCCTGCTCCCCCATAGCCACTTTTAGGCTCCCACTTCCTGTTCAGGCTGTTGGTGGTTCTATAGCAGTGACTGACAATTCAGCTCTGCTATTCCTAGCTGACCCTGTTAAAGGGACTGTGAGAAAAATGGGCAGAGCAGCTATGATATAATCATAAGGTCTGTTTTGTAGCTGTCATAGATCTGTATGTTATGTAGAGGTGGTATGTAGTACATTAGAATAGGATGTGTATTGTTGTAGCCATGCCAATTGTGTATATGCTATTTCAGTGACTTATAAGATCCCCACCGCCTTGCATATGAAATTAGGAGCATTGATCTGTGGTATATCATAAGTCCCCTAAAAATATTCCTATTACCTCTTGTTTACAAGTCCACTCTCTGTTAAGCAGCATTTTTCTAGCATTTTTATTGCCCCTATATATATACAAACTCCAATAGTATATGACAAGAAAGCCAAAAGCAGATGTGTCCCTTGACCCATCTGGGCCATAAAATACAGAGATAATTGGGGGATAACCTGGTCCCGGAAAAGTGCCTGTTAAAGAAAAGGTCAGGGTTCAAATGACCTGGTCAAACTGAAGAGTGGCCTGTGGATGCTATCTAGTGAGCGAAGTGAGTAGTCCTCTTCCTTAAGAATGAGTGTTCGCCCACCTTATCATATTCCTAGCCAATAAGGTACAAACTAATTATTATAATTAGCTGATGGGAGGTTTGGAAACCTGAGATGGCTTGAGTGGCCTATCAAGTACACTGTCCTGGCCCAAGTCATTGTACACAGTTTGGGGTTCAATTGCTGATTGAGCTATGTCCCATTTCTTCCGTGCCCCAGTATCTGAAAGCCGACCATTGTAAGTGTTAGGAATTTTCTCTGTTTTCTCCCTTTTATTTCATAACTGTTACATGTTTTATTGTATTTTTGTATGCAAGCACTGTACCTTTTCATAGTAAATCACATTTTAATAAGTCAGTCCTTGTTTTGCTCTACAAACCCATCCTTTTGAAGAAGTGTTTTTAACCCTGTAACTGCTGGAGAGCAGTGAGGTAACTCTGTAAGCATTGGTAAGTGGCATTTTTGGATCAGAGTCGTTACCTCTGATCAGGGGCGTCGCTAGGCTGTTTTATTCGGGGCTCGGGCCCCGAATAAAACCTCCTGTGCCCCGAACTTCCCGGGCTACAGGCCGCTGCCATGGGCCTGGAACACCGACTGGCCTGCCACCCTTCAGCTGCATGTGCGTCTGCCACAGTGGGGCCGCCGGGTCCTCAGTGCACTGAGGACCCGCCGCGGCCCCGTGCGGCTCAGCTGGCAGCATCGCGATGTAATGACCTCATCGCGCCGCTGCCTGTCCTCGGGCGCACAGCGCGTCATAGGCTGTGCGCCCAAGGATCTGCCGGAGGAGCGCGGGCTGAAGAGGACAGAGCGCGCTCGCCGGGGATGCTAAGGTGAGTATTAATGTTGTTATTTTTATAGCGTTTACCTGCCTCGGTGCCCCTATATACTGCCTGTGGCCCCCTATACTTGCCTGTGGCCCACTATACCTGCCTGTGGCCCCATATACTGCCTGTGGCCCCATATACTGCCTATGGCCCCCTATACTGCCTGTGGCCCCCTATACTGCCTGTGGCCCCATATACTGCCTATGGCCCCATACCTGCCTGTGGCCCCCTATACCTGCCTGTGGACCCCTATACTGCCTTTGGCACCATATACTGCCTGCGGCCCCATATACTGCCTGTGGCCCCATATACTGCCTGTGGTCCCCTATACTGCCTGCGGCCCCATATACTGCCTGTGGCCCCCTATCCTACCTGTGGCCCCATATACCTGCCTGTGGTCCCATATACTGCCTGTGGCCCCATATACTGCCTGTGGCCCCATATACTGCCTGTGGCCCCCTATACTGCCTGCGGCCCCATATACTGCCTGTGGCCCCATATACCTGCCTGTGGCCCCCTATACTGCCTGTGGCCCCCTATACTGCCTGTGGCCCCCTATACTGCCTGTGGCCCCCTATACCTGCCTGTGGCCCCATATACCTGCCTGTGGCCCCCTATACTGCCTGCGGCCCCATATACTGCCTGTGGCCCCCTATACGGCCTGTGGCCCCCTATACCTGCCTGTGGCCCCATATACTGCCTGTGGCCCCCTATACCTGCCTGTGGCCCCCTATACTGCCTGCGGCCCCCTATACCTGCCTGGGGCCCCCTATACCTGCCTGGGCCCCCATATACTGCCTCTGGCCCCCTATGCTGCCTGTGGCCCCATATACCTGCCTGTGGCCCCCTATACCTGCCTGTGGCCCCCGATACCTGCCTGTGGCCCCCAAAACCTGCCTGGGGCCCCGTATACTGCCTGTGGCCCGCTATACCTGCCTGTGGCCCCCTATACTGCCTGTGGCCCCCCTATACTGCCTGTGGCCCCCCTATACCTGCCTGTGGCCCCCCTATACCTGCCTGTGGCCCTATATACCTGCCTGTGGCCTTAAATTCCTGTCTGAGCCCCTATATACCTGCCTCAGTGCCCCTATATCTATATACCTGCTTGAGAGTGCCCCTATATTTATATACCTGCCTGAGAGTGACCATAGATCTATATACCTGCCTGACATTGCCCCTATCTCTATATAACTTCCTAAGTGACTATATTTCTATACCTGCCTAGTGGAGGGGACGTATATACCTGTCTAACTGAGGGGACTTATATACCTATAATTAAGGAGTTGCTGGAAATGTGAGGATTCTAAGATATTTGTGTCCAAATCCTCAGGGACGAGTATTGGCCGGGAGCAATCAGCATGCAGGTGTGAACCGGATGGAGAAGAAAAGGGAACGTGAACGATGCTGATCAGAAATGATGTCTCCGGTGAGTCACTAAATGTAACTGCAGTGTAATCACTTATATGTCTGCAGAGTCTACATACAACTAGTATCTACCACTATATGGTCACTGTATGCCGGTGTTATAAGTAATCAGAGCCTGTGTACAACAGATCACATGTCGGGGTTGCGTTCGTTCAGTGTCTGGCAGGATTATTTGATCATTAAGTAGTAATAGTTATGGGTCGTGGTTTTGTAGGAGTTTTTTAGTAACAATCATTTGTCCGGTATATTTGCTCCATGTTAGAGTGTATGTTTTTGGTGACTGTTTTAGGGATATTACACTGTCATACGGAGGTGAGGGGTTTTGAAAAAGTAAATTTGTCATTGGTGATTTTCATTGTGCTGTGACTGCTGAGGCAGGTATATAGATATAGGGTCACTCTATGTGGAATATGCTGAAAATTAGTGACAGGAACAGAAGGTTTTTCTCTGTAAAAACACATCATGCCGCAGTTCACAATGTGGCGTGAAAAATGTCGTGTGAACCCAGCCCTAGTGAGCAAAACACAAAGGGCCCGAGCCCCGGATGTTTTAGGACCCTAGCAACGGCCCTGCCTCTGATTTCCTTTTCTTTTTTATTATTGAAGGAAGGTGGTGGCAGCGAATATTTTGGGGTGCCTTTGACCTGTCTTGGGGTGTGATTTATGCTCAATTTGCCACCTGAGTGAGAGGTGAGTACAAAGAGAACTGAGTGGAAATAAATCAACTCCATTACAGTTGCCCCCACGTCACATGCTGGTAAGTGTGTATGTCACAGGGACATTGGTGATGGAGGGGTTTTAACATCAGGACACAAGGCTACAGAGCTGTGAAGGGTTCAAGTTTGTTAGTAAGAAAGATAAACAAGCTCATGTGCTACTGCTAAGACACAGCAGGGAGTGATGTCACCAGCCTAGCCACTGTTGGAGCAGAGAGAGGTGGTCAGCAGCCTAGGAAACCTTCTGTCCATGAGCAGGAGCTTTGAAGCAAAATCAGCACAGCAATGTATGGTAATATTCTTTATCTACTTTTCCCTACATGTTTAAAGCTAATCAATGAAACAAGAATACCGATTTAAGCCTTTGCAGTGAGGTGGCTTAGAATGTTGATTAAGCACTATGAGTCTAGTCCAGTTTTGAGCTCTGAGATATAGTAGCTGAGCTAGTGAGGGTGCAAAGGAGGGTGACCAAATTGGTTAGGGAAATATATGGATTGCAGAACCAAGACAGGTTAGCAAACCTGGAGTTATTCAACTTGAAAAAAATAGTTTAGGGACAATTTAACTCCTTTAAAACGCCCCTCCCCATTTTTTGGGCGGGGCATTTGGGGCTTTCATCCAGCGAATCTTTTGGGGTCGCTGCAGAATGGGGAGTTTGGGCTCCGGCGCGGAGCGCGAGAACGGGGGCTGTACTACACAGCCCTGATCCCAGCACAGCTCCTGCGAGCACCGGGGAGCGGGGGAAACCTCCGCTCCCCGATGCTTAAACCCTTTGATTGCCGCAGTTCATCACCGCAGCACAATCAAAGGGTTTCCCTGTTCTGTCGGGTGATTGGAACACCCAGTGACCCGACAGAGCCCGGGGAACAGCTGCCGTCACCCGGGGGGACCTAGATTTCCCCGGGCTGTTTGAACAACCAGTGATCAGGGCAGCCTGCTTGCTGTCCTGATCACTCCCTGTGTCAGACTGACACAATTAAAAATTACACATAATAATATGCAATAATTACCAAGTGTAAAAAAAAAAAAAAAAAAAAAAAAGTAACACGTTTCCCCCTTCATGGGATATAAAAAAAAAGTAAAAATACATAAAAGTGTAAAAAAAAAAAAAAAATAAATAATAAAAAAAAAATAAATAATTTATTAAAAAATAATTTGTGCATAAATTAACACAAAAAAAAAAACAACACATTTTAGGTATCCACTGACCAAAAAAAACCTGTAAATTAATCCAAACATTTATTAAGGGTTGAAATGTGAATGGTTTGTTACGGATTGTGTGGATCCATGGCCACCAAACGATATAAGCCCGCCGGGGGAAGGGAAATCTAAGTAGTCCGGTTTTCACCAGACCCCCGCCGAAAACGGGATGGGACTTGCTGCGGGGATTCTACCATTGGGCTACCCCTGATGACTTTTTTGGGGGGCAGCCGGGGTGTTGCGTTAAAAATCGTGAAAAGGCTCGTAGTCGGGGACGGCAAAAGGTCAGGAAAGGGCAATGGTTGGGTAAAGGGGACGGAGGCAAAGGTACGGACACAGTAAACGGAAAAAAGACCTTAGAACGCTTCCCCCTCCGGCAAAAGGGCACTATCGATTGGGAAAAGGTGCGGGGGAAGAGGCAGGGCAAAAAATAGGGCCGTCCCCGTAAAAACCCAATCACCGGCCACTGCCCCTTTAAATTTCCCGCAGTCGGCGCGCCACTAGAGGGCGCGCGTAAAACCCCCCGGGCAGAGGAGGGGCCGCCAGGACGGGCCAGGGGCTGGAGGGGAAAAGTTTTCCCCCGGACATGCCGGGTTCCCGCGGCCCGAGCAGCGGGCCGCGGCACCGGCCGCAGCTAGGTGTGCGGCGTTGGGGTGTGCCTGCGACCCCAACCAGGGCGCAGGGACATCCGTAACATCCCCCCCCCCCCTTGGGCCTCCCCCCTTTTGGGCCCGCATAAACTTAGACAAAAGCCCCCTATCCAGGATGTTTTCCCCCGGCTCCCACGACCTTTTCCTCTGGCCCCCAAAACCCCCTTTCCAGCCCCCAAAAAAAAAAAATCGTCTCCCCGAACCGTTTAGGGGCCAAAAATCTTTTTTGACTGCAAAAATTTTGGTGGAATCAGCAGGGAGACGGGGGAACCACGGACCGAGAGAAGGGGTTTAAGGGTGACCGCTTCTGGGGAGACATGAAAGTTTGGGGATGGCTTGGTCGGGGGGAGCCGGACTTGTAGGCCACGGGATTAAAATGGCCTCGGGACTTCAAAGGGACCTAAAAAACGGGGACCCAGCTGTACTGGGGATTTTAAAAAACGGATATTTTTGGGCAGACAGCCCCCCTTTACCCCCTGGGAAAAAGGGAAGGGAGGGGTCTTTTTTTTTTGCCCGCTGGTCTTCATACGGGCCGGGGCCTGAAGCAGGACTGGCGGTCTCCCTCCAGCTGGATGGGTCAGGACCAAAATGCCAAGCAGGGACACGGGGGAGGCAGAGGGCAGTGGAAGGGGTGGGCGGGGTGCCGCCCAAAAGACAATGGAGAAGGGAGCCCCACGGAATCAGACCAGGGAATTTATACAGAATTCCCCCCAAAGGGTATAACTGCCAGTCATCTTGTTTGGCAAATGAAGTGGGGGGAGATAAGTACCGGGCCCCTGTTCACTCTCTCCCTTGCCCTTTGGGATTGGGAGGGTACCAAAAAGGGGAAATCCAGTTCCACTTGCAGTAGGAGCAGAGGCCTCGCCAAAATCTCGAGACGAACTGGCCCCCCCCGGTCCGGACTATGTTTTTCAAAAAAAATTTTTGGCGAGCCGGGCGCGGAAGGAAGGCCCCAAGGAACAAAATGGCCATTTTGGGAAAAACGGTCAGGACTACCCAAATGCCGTTTTACCTTCAAGGGCGGAAGTCCGTTATAAAAGCCCCTGGCAATAGGGCTCCAAGGACAGCTGGGACCGGCAGAGGTTGGAGTGGGCCCGCAGGTTTTTTGGGCAGGTACTTATTGCGGGACAGGGGGTGCGGGCCCCCCACAAACTCCTTTCATCTTTAAACCCCAGCCCCAGGCCCCCAAAAAAACCGGAAATCAACGAACAAGACCTTCAAACCCCCGGGGTCCCCGGGGCTATGCGGGAACAGTGACCCCATTTAAAGGGCCCCTAAACCCGGAGCGCAGGGCGCACATAGTTTTCCCCCTGGGGGTACCCCTTGGGGTTTAGGGGACCACAAACATCAGAGTTCCAGGGTACAATTGTTGTGGGGCGCCTCTTTCCCCACTACACGGGGGCAGGGGAAAAGAGCATCGGTTTGGGGTTCTTTTCTCCCGGTCGGAATGGTTTATGTAGTTGAAACGGGCAAAGAACAAGGACCACTCGCTTGACGAGGTTCAGACATTTGCTGTCTGGAATGGGAGGTTTTTGTGGTCATTTGAAGATATTCACGGGAAAACGGCACCCTCCAGGGGGTTTGGCGCCAATCTTCTAGGGCAAGCTTAAGGGGTAAATTCCCGATCCCGAGGGTATTTTCTTCTCTGTGGGGAGAAGGTCCTGGAAAAGAACCCCAGGTCCGAGCTTCCCTTTGGGGCCCCTTTTTGGGTAGCAGGGCTCCGCCCCTATAAAAAGAGGCGTCCACTTCCAGAAAGAAGGGTTTCTGGTACGGGCGGATAAACCGGTGCGGAGGCAATGCGCCTTCAATTTGGGAAAAAGGCTTCTTCGGGGACCGAGCCACAGTTTCGGGTTGGCATGTTTTTTGAAAGGGGCCAAAAGGGGGTGTACCAACGTTGAAAAGTAGGGGATAATTGTCGGTGTAATTTGCAAACCCGGAAAACGTTGTATAGCCGGGGGCCAACAGGTCGGGGGCCACGTAAAGGCAAGGTTTGGTGGGGCCCTCCGCAGCCCATCGAGATTATGAAATCCAAAAAAAAGGGGAGGCGGGTTTGGGGGTGAAAATAGGCACTTTTCCATTTTAGCATAAAGAGGGTTCCCCGGGCGCAGGCGTCCAGGACTGGCGCACATTAACGGGTGGGATCCCGATCGGTGGAATACAGGATGTCATCAAAGTAGACCCTACACAGGCATATGAGGTCTCTGAAAATGTCATTACAAATTCCGGGAAAGGGCCGGACTTGCATAACCAAGGGCATTCCAAACCAAAGGCCCCTCACAAAAGTATTAAGGCCGTCTTCCACTCGTCGCCCCCCGGAACCGGATGAGATTATATCCCCCCGCAAGCCCAATTTGGAAAAGATTTGGGCCCCCCGGAGGCGGTCAAAGAGTTCCGTATTAACGCAAGGGTACCGGCTTGAGGTGATCTTATTTGCCACGAAATCAATGCCGGTCTGGATCCCTTTTTCTCCACAAAAAAAAATCCGCACCCGCCGGAGAAGTAGTTTGCGGTGAAACCCTTTCGAGATTTTCTTCACAAGGCCCATCCCCCAGTTGGTCGGAGAGGGTAGACCCCCCCCCGGGGGGATGGTCCCGGTGAAAGGTTATGGGGCACTCATATGGGCGATAGGAGGAAGTGTCTCACTCGCCTCTCAAAAAAAACATCTTGGAATCCTGAAAAAGGTTGCGGTAAACCGGGTATGGTTGGGGAAGGCTGAGGGGACGGGGGCGCACCCGGGGGTGCCGAAAGACAACAGACTGGCATCCGGGCCCCAACCAAAACTTCCCCCGTTTCCAACCCAGCTAGGGGCTTACGCTGAGAAAAAGAACCCCATGAACAGCCGAGAAGAAGGGGTAAACAAGAACTTTATCCTTTTCCCCTGTGCGGGGGCTCCTTTTTTTTGTAGGACCACTGGTTCACCGGAGTGGATGGCGTCGCTTAATAGTTCACCACTGACAAGGAGATGACCAAGGGTTGGTCTGGCGGACCCCCGGAAGACATACTTGGTCACCAACAAGCACCATAAAGCTCCAGCCGATCCGGAATCCAGGGAAAGGCCGACACTCAAAACGAAAAATTCCGGAATTGGACGTAACCAGAGCTGGGAGCATGAGCCGTGGAAGGGGGTTACTACACCTAGGGACGCCTCTCCCCCGAATCCTAGGGGTGCGTTCCCGGACGTTGCCCGGAAGAAGTGGGCAAACCCCTACGGAAGTGGTTTGGGGCTGCCCCGTGAGAAACCCAAACCCCTCCCACGCCCTCGGGCAAGCTCTTGCGGAGACAGGGGGTACGTCCAATTGCAGGCCTCTTCCAAGCTGGCGGGGGTGAGGGATGGGGGGACGCTGAAACCTGGCGCAAGAGGGGTAGCCGACGGTTTGAGCGGCTCGCTTTCCCGGGGGCTCCCTTTTCCCCTCCTCCGAGAAACGGATTTTATGCGGTTGCCAGATGGTGACTACTTAATGAGTCGGAGAGTCCCCCGGGGGGCGAGGGCATCCTTAATCTGGCCCAAGGCCTTTCTTGCGTGGGCCAACGCAGCATCATTTCCCCGCCAATTCAGAGGCAAAGGGGCGGGGACGGCGTAGTCGCCAAAGGGGGGGTTTTTCCCCGCTGAAGGTTTAATAAAGCGGTTTAGCAGACGAGGGGCGGCAGGCTCCCCAAAATCCCCGCGGAACTCCTGCAAAATGTTCGCCAAACCGGTGATAGGGTCCCTCGGTCCCAAAGGGCGGCCCCCGGCCAGGGCTTTCCCGGGAAAGGAAAACTGACCACGAAGGCACCGGGCCTTTCGGGCGGGAAATGACCAGCCCTAAGTTCCCGTGGAAGCACACTGGGGAGAAACCCCCCGCAGGCCTTAGAGCCCCCCCAAACTTCGTCCATGGGCAAGCGGAGTTTAGGGGCCCGCGGATGTCCCCGGAAACGACTGCTGCTCTTTAGCCCCGGGCCCCCGTTTGCTGCTCTGAGTGGCCAGAGCTGCTCTCATAGTAGTCAGTTTCAGTGTTGCCTTGCTGCCGATCGCTTAGATTTCTGACCACGGTGGTATGAGGGCGGAGACGCTCGGGAGAGGGGCCCCTTGGCGGATCCATGCCGAATGAACGTTACGGGTGGTAGTGGATCCCCTGGACCACCACAAGCAGATGTGCCACGCCCGGGGAACGGAAAAACTAAATGGTCCGTTTTCACCAGAGCCCGCCGCAAAGCGGGATGGACTTGCTGGGCGGATTACTAACCAAAGGGTCGCTACCCCCTGACGGACTTGCTTTTCGGTGGGCAGCCCAGGTGTTGCGTGGTACAAAATCGGAAGCAGGCTCGTAGGGGGACACAAAAGGTCAGGCAGGTGGGAAAGGTCGTGGTCAAGGGGCGGAGGCAGAAGGTACGACACAGTAAAAAAAAACAAACCTTAGGAACCTTTCCCTCCAGGCACAGGCACTATCGATTCGGGAAAGGTGCGGGGGGAAAAGGAGGCTAAAATAGGGACCGTGCCCGGTGAAACCCAAACACCCGCACTGTCCCTTTAAATTTTCCCGGGAGTGCCGCGGCGGCGCACTAGAGGGCCGCTTTGCACCCCCCGGCAGCAGGGGCGCCGCCAGGACGGGGCCCGGGGGCGGGACGGGTAAAATTTCCCCGGACATGCCGGGGGGGTCCGCGGCCCAGTGTCGGGCCGCGGCACCGGCCCCCAAGAGGGGCTGCGGGGTTGCGGGTGTGCCGCGACCCGCACGAGGGTCGCAGGGACCCCTAACCCGGTGTAAAAATAAAAAAAAAAAAATTAGAAAAATGTTTTTAAAAATTGTAATTATTTTAAGTGAACTTAAACATTCCCGGGATAAAGTACAACTTGTCTGAAAAAAACAGGCTCATACAATTATCATTGAAAAAAAAAAAAATTGTTGAAACGCAAGGAGCAAAAACTAAAAAAAAATGTTCTGGTCATTAACTACTTTTCAGGTGTTTATGCTGTATGAGAAAGAAGAATAAAGTGATCTCTCGCATGATCTTTTTACAACTAGGCCTGTAATAACGACAAGGGGGCATCCGCGATGTCTAGAGGAAAGATTCATCATCATCAATGACCAGGAATCTTTCTATGGAACTCGCTGCCACAAAAGGTTGCGAAGGTTGGATTCATTGAAGAAGTTGCCTTTTTGAACTATCTAATATTACATTTTACAGTTACTATCATCTGGAGATTGGGACACTGAACAGGTATGTATCCTGACTGTAATATTTGAAGTCAGAGAGAAATGCTTCCTGTTGTATGGGACAATGGATGTCTGCCTCATAGAAGTTTTAGTCTTCCTCTGGAAGAAATAAATGAACTCTTCATATCTGAACCTTAATTCTTAGGAAGTGTTGTACATATCAGGCCTTTTTTTTTGCAATATGTTATACTTAGATGCAAAGTGGCACAAAGGCGTCCATATAACAGGTTTGTGCCAATGCTGTGTTTGGTTTCCACCAAACATCCCACTTTGTATTATGGCCAAACGTCACTCTGCCTTTCGTAGGGTATGTTTCACAAACCGGGCGTGATGTTCCAAAGTCATACGTTATTAATGCGTGTTTGGATCCATCTTCGGACCCAAAATATGCATTGAAATAGCAGTGTTTTAAAAAACTTGCAATGAAAACATGCTCGTCGTTGAGCGAATGATCCAGTGATGTTTATTTGCATCTTTCGGATCCGTTCTATGAATTGACGTATCAATTCTTGATCTGAAAGACGCAGCAGGTGCCCTATTTAGAACTATAGGGTGAGATCCTGCTGCAGCGTTTTGGATCCAATTGACGCAGCATTTTTGGATGCGATTTTTGGATCCAAAACGGATCCAAAAATGCCGTGTGAACATACCCTTAGTCAAAGGACATTGTTCCAGAAGTCATGTGGTTTGTGTAGCTGCAGCTTTACAAATTTAACCTTTCTTCCCTTTTTTTTTTTTTTGAAAGAAAGGCTTTTTCTCTGCCAAACAAGCTATAATTGGGCTTTTTTTTACATGGTAACTAAAGCCTTTTAAGTCGGAAATGTAGCTTTTAGGTTTTCTGTACTTTTTCTAAGTACTGTATGGTCTGACCTTGAGGTTAATTTGATGGGACATCCACTCCTGGGAAGATTGTCCTGAATAGTTTCTACTTGTGAATAATCTTTCTCCACTGTAAAATGATGGATTTCAAATTGCTTGGAAATGGCCTCATAACTCTTCCTACACCAATGGGCAAAAATAGTTGCTTCTCTAAGATCATTGCTGATGTCTTTCATTCTCTGCATTGTATTAAGACATGTCTAAATCCTCCAGACCAGCAAACTTAAAAAAAATCTGCCTTTATAAAGGTGGTCACACTTTCTGCACTTAGCAGCAACTTGCTGCTACTTACCCTCCTAATTCCTGTGTAATTTTTCATTTGCTACTTACTTTTGCATTTTGGCTTCATTTTTGTTTAATAAATAATGACATAGCGGAAGTCATTGTGTGTTGTTCTCCATCTAAGATTGTATTAACCTCATTTAAGGACCTTCTAAAGACCAGATTTTTTTTATTACGTCTGTAAAACCATATAATTTAAAGCGAATGTACTCTCTTTTTCTCATGACTGTAGTTATAGATACTATACTATTTACTCTAATAGGCCAGAAGTTTAGTGGACAAATATTTTGGGTATGCACAAAGGGGGATAGCTACTTTCAGGTTCATAAAGGGGTATTATGACTATGATAGTGTACAGGGAGTATAATTGCAGTGTGGGGCACAAAAGAAAACACATTATTAGGGGACACAGAGGGGGACTTGTGGGGACAACTATTAGTAGTGGGCACAAAGGGCTTATTACTGATTAGAGAAGGCACACAAAAGGGAATGCTATTACTTTGTATGGCTTGAAAAGAGTACTTTGTAGTGTACAAATGTTGCTTTTTTTTACTGTGTGACAAGGCCTTTAAGAAGACATTTTTTGAATGGGTTTTCCCATCATGCACTTTGATGGCAAATCGATCGGATATGCCATCTAAGTCTGATAGGTGCAGGTCTCACCACTGGGACTCACACCTATCTCAGAAACAGGCCTCCAAATGTGTTGTCTCGGAATGGAGAGCTGGTAGCACTTGCACACGATTCTCCATTCTGTTCTATAGAAACAGGGGACCAGTATGTTTAGCTGTGCTCAGAACTCTCATAGAACATAATGGAGAGTCATATGCAAGCACGACCGACTCTTTTATTCTGAGCCAAAACTTTTGAGGGCTTTTGTCCCCAAGATAGGTGCAGGTCCTAGAGGTGGGACCCGGGATGTTGATGGCATATCCTGTCAATATGCCATCAAAGCCTAAGTTGGGAACACTCTTAAAAAGTTGAGTTTAGAAGAAATGTCCATGCACGTTCCCATTGTTCCTCTACATAAGTTTCAGGTGTCCAAGCTAATTGGGTAGGTGATGTCCTCTTCAGTAGGGTGAAGTGATTTGCCCTAAGACTGACCCTGACTATTAAAATGCAAACAGTACTAAACAAGCAGGGGATACTGGTAGTATTTGAGCTCAGAAGGATTGTGACTGAGGGAAGTAATAGAATTAATACAGATCTGTAAGGAAAAGTAAAGTATTTGGATAGTTGCTGAACTTTTTTGAGAAACAATGGACAAAGCTCTGATTTATGATGCTCAGGTGTCTGAGACAAAGCTCTGAAATTAAATTTATTCTGGTTTCTGAATATTTTTCATATCACAATTAGTGGCCTCTAAAATTACATGAACTTTTCTTGCTGCTCTCTAAGATTTATCAAAATGCCATCTTGAATCCCACAATTGTTTCCACCAGTGAAAAGGCCTCAGTTAAGTTCTCCTTCTCAACAGTAATCACCTAGTTACATTTGCTTTTCTTGCAGCCACCATGACCCCATTAAATTGAGGGTTTGCTGACATTTTAGGTTAGATATTATCATATTACACATCATCATCATTTCCCTCTCTAAAACAACAGGACACATTGAGTTCTCTTTTCATCTCCTTATCGAGGAAGAAGTGGAGCCCAGGTACAGCTTAACCTTAGTAATTAGAGTCTTTATAACAAGACGTCAAGGCAGTGAAGGGGTCACTTACAAACTTCAACAACTGTGAATCATATGGTCATTGCGTCTCTACAGAGAAGCCTGGAAATTAAACTCTTTAGTCTTAAATGCTATGTTTATAGCAGCTTCTACAGCACATTTTAAGACGGGCAATGGAAAACATGGTGATGACTAAAAAGCACTACAACTTAAAATTCATTGGGGGCAATCAAAAAGAGTCAAAAAGAGTGCAAAAGTGTTTCTAAGTCTGTCTACATAGGGTTCTAATCTGGGGTCTGTATACACGAGGGGCTTGGTTTAGGGTCTGTATACAGGAGGGGTCTGGTCTAGGGTCTGTATACAGGAGGGGCTGATCCAGTGTCTGCCTACTATAGGGCTCTAGCATTTGTCTAAGGTTTGTGTAAAGAGAGAGTCTAGTCTAGGGTCTGTTTACATAGGGTTCTATGGTCTGTATAAAGGAAGGGTCTGTTCTAGGATCTGTTTATTTTGGGGTTCTAGGGTTTGTGTAAAGAGAGAGTCTAGATTAGGGTCTGTTTACATAGCTTTCTAATCTGGGGTCTGTATCTATGGTCTGTATACATGGAAGGGCCTGGTCTAGGGTCTGTATATTATGGGGCTCTAGGGTTTGTCTGAATAGAGAGTCTAGTCTAGGGTTTGTTTACATAGGGTTCTAATTTGGGGTTGGTATACAGGAGGGGCCTGGTCTAGGGTCTGTATACAGGAGGAGACTGGTTTAGTGTCTGTATATAGGTGGGGCCTGGTCTGGGGTCTGTATACAGGAGGGGCCTGGTCTAGGGTCTGTATACAGGAGGAACCTGGGTTAGGGTCTGTATATAGGTGGGGTCTGGTCAGGGGTCTGTATATAGGTGGGGTCTGGTCAAGGGTCTGTATATAGGTGGGGTCTGGTCTGGGGTCTGTATATAGGTGGGGTCTGGTCTGGGGTCTGTATACCATGGGGATCTAGCATGTGTCTAGGGTTTGTGTATAGAGAGAGTCTAGACTAGGGTCTGTTTACATAGGGTTCTAATTTGGGTTCTGTATACAGGAGGGGCCTGGTCTAGGGTATGTATATAGGAGGGGTCTTGTTTATGGTCTGTATATTATGGGGTTTTCGGGTTTGTGTAAAAAGGGAGTCTTTTTTGGGTCGTGTAAAAAGGGTTTTTAAACGGGGGGTCTGTATACGGGGGCCTATGGGTTTGGGTATAAGGGGTCTCCCTCTAGGGTTCTGCTCTGGGGTTCATATAATGGGAACCCTTTATGAAGTTTTTTATGGGGGTTTCCCCATTTTTTACCTCTACCTCTAGTTTAACCTGGGTGGCCCAAATTTGAAATTTTGGGGTTGAAAAAGTTATCCCTTTTAAAGCAGTTCAGCTCGAACGCCAAAGCGGAAAAAAATTTAGCTTTTAACCCTTTTTCCCTTTAAAAAAAGAAGAATAATCCCCCCCCAAAGTGGGCCCGGGGCCGTCAGTGGTAGAAATTACAGCGGGTTTTCAAATCCCTTTTTGATTTCCACCCCAAAAGGATTTTATCTGTAGTAAGGGACACCAAAAACACCAAAAACCCTGACGATGAAAACAGGGGAACCAACCTTTTAACACCGGTTATTTACAAAAACCCAAAAAGATTGCCCCCTCCAATTTCTACAAAACCCTTTAATGACAAAATGCGGTACTTTCTTAATGCTGTGCAGGAAAATCCCCAACCCTTTACTGTTTGCCCTATGAGTTGGGGGTCAGTACAGGTCTATTATTCTATTCATAAAACTTAAGGCTCAGGACAAAAGGACTCGAAAACCCTATCTACATAGAAAAACCAAAATTGTTTTGCAATAAACGGAGCTAAAAAATTTTTATTTTACCCCTTATGGTCACAGTAAAGGGAAATTTAGCCCGGGGAAAAATGGCATTTTTTTTTATTTCCAGAAAATTTCAAAATAGTGTAACGAAAGTATAGTTTTATACAAATAATTCGGGTCAATTTAGCCCCCTTAAACGTGCCCCTGGTTTTTGGCTTTAAATAAAAAAAAAATATTTTTCCCCTGAAAACATTTAAAATTGTTGTTTTTTTTCGGGAATATTCCCTTTTTGTGAGGGGATCTTTTTTTTTGCGATCGAGTTATAATAAAAAAAAAAAATAGCTATGGGCAACATATATGAACATTGGCGCTGACGGGCCCTTCAAAATTTCCTTAAAAGGCAGTGTAAAATTGTCCCAAAGAATGAATGAAGCTTTTCTTCTGCAGGCCCATACATAAGGACAGGGGTAACCCAATACCCAAGTCTGGTTCGGGCCCACCCCCTTTTTACCCGGGTTGGTGTTCTTCTGCAGGTCTTTACAAACGGGAACCCCAATGTAGACCAATACCACAAGTCTGGCTCAGGCACCACCTTTACCCTGGTCGGCTTTTCTTCGGGCAGGTCATAATAAGGGAAATTGTAAGCCAATACCACAAAGTCGGGCTCAGGCACCCCCTTTAAACCCTGGTTTGGCTGTTTTTTTCAGGTCATACACACCGGGGCAGTGTGGGACCCAATTTACCACAAGTTTGGCTCAGGCACCCCCTTTTTTTACCACTTCGGTTTTGGGTTTTCTTTCCCAGGTCATACATACAGGGCAGTGTGGGCCCAATACCACAAGTCGGGGCTCAGGGCCCCAACCTTTTCCCCCTGGTTGGCTGTTTTTCCCTGAAGGTCATACATCCCGGGGCAGTGTAAAAAATACCACAAGTCGGCTCGGGCACCCACCTTTACCCTGCTCTGGCTTTTCTTTTTTTTTGGGCCGGTATACATACGGGACAGTGTAGACCCAAATTTACCACAAGTCTGGGTTAAGGAAACCCCCTTTTTACCCGGGTTTGGCTGTTCTTCGCGGGTCATACTACAGGCAGTGTGGGACCCCAAAACCACAAGCCCTGGCTAAGGAAACTCCCTTTCCCCCGGCCTGGGGTTTCTTCAAAAAGTCTTTACATAAAGGGGGGAGGTAAACCCAAAATACCACAAGTCTCATAATACCCAAAAAAAATTGGGAATTTTCGAAAGAAGAAACAGGGGAGGGGACTTTTGATCATACATTTAACAAATTTTGCCATAGGAAACCTTAAACTCTTTTCAGTTCCCTTTTCTGTAAAATACAAAAACGAAACTTTTTTTAAATTTTATAACTCTGTCTTAACCTCTATGCACACTATTTAAAAACCTGATTTTTTTAAAACCTCATCATTTAACCCTTTTTGCTTCGGGAAAAGAGGGAAAAACCCCCCTTTTTTTAAATCAATTTTTTGGACCCAACCACCTAAAACGAGACCCATTATTCTATAGCAAAGTACTAGCCGGAAAAGGGACCCCAAGCTTACAAATTGGGCAGTTGTCCCTAACCCCTCAGGGACACAAAAACAATAAGGCCCCCCTTGTGACATCTTTCTGCAGAAAGGTGAACTTGTGGAAAAGAGTGGGGAAATTCCCCCAAACCCCTAACCTGGTTTAAACGGGCCCTCTAACCCCTGATAAACCCCCGGTTAGTGGGGGAAAAAATTTTCAGGCAGGTAGGTTTTAAGGGTTTTAAAAATTTGTGATTTCTCACCTAAATTAGGGGCTTGGGACCCCCTTACTGGAGCTAGTATTTTGGCATTTTTTTTAAGGCTCCCCCGAAAAATGGGTTTGGTGCCCCCCAAGACTTGTAATAAAAAAGGGGTTTTTCCCCTTTTTCGAAGCCAAAAGGGTTAAATGATGAGGTTTGGGAAATCAGGTTTTTTAAATATTTTGGGGTATAGTTTTTTAAGGGTTATACATAATAAAATTTACTTTTTTAAGTTTTTTAACCAGATAGAAAACTGATAGACTTTAAGTTTGCCTATGGAAAAAATGGGAAATAAAATTACCAAAAGCTGGCTAAAGGCACCCCCTTTTCCCCTTTGGTTGGTGTTTTTTCTGGGGGCCCATATATCCCGGGCATTGTAGACCCAAATCACAATTGGGGCTCAGGACCCCCTTTTTACCCGGGGTTTGGTTTGTTCTTCGGGCAGGATACATACAGGACAGTGTAAAAGCCAATACCACAAGTCGGGAACTCAGGCACCACCTTTTCCCCCCCCCCCCCCCCTTCCCCCTTGGTTCTCCTGCAGGTCCATACATGGGGGCAGGTGAGCCAATACCCCCCGTCGGCTGGGAAACCACCTTTCCCCTGTTCTCTTCTTCGGGGTCATCCATACAGGGCAGGTAGAGCCAATACCAAAAGTCGGGTTTTCTGGCACCACCCTTTACCCTGGTTCGGGGCTTTTTCTTCTGCAGGTCAAAACACACGGGGCAGTGTAGAGCCAATCCCCAAAAAGTTTTGCTCAGGCACCACCTTTCCCCCGGGTTGGGGCGGGTTTTTTTCTCGGGTTATACTACAGGGCATGAAAGCCCCAAATCCCCAAAAAGTCGGCTCGGGCACCCACCTTTCCCCTGGCGGGTGTATAAATGTTCTGCACCTAGTTTTGGGGGCTTTAAAAGAATCAAAGTTGTCTAAAATTAAGAATGTGGTGCGACGCCTCTAGAACGCCCCTAATCTTTGACTTATCGCATCAAAGTTTGAAAAATCACTGTTAAAAACATCTGATAAAAACAGGGCTACAAAAGTTTTTTTTGATCCCAAATTTAACTGGCAAAAGCCCTTTAAAGGCTGCAAAAAATTTTTTTGGTGTATTTTTGCTAAAAAAATTTGTTGACCAAAATTTGGGCGCATTTACGCCGGGGCACAAGGGCATTTAAAATTTTCCCTAAAGTAGACGAACAAATATACTATTAATGATTGCCCCTGCCCCTAATTAGGCACATCTTTTATATTATGCAAGGTATCCCAAAAGACACCGAGTTTTTGAAAGTTTTCTTTTCATTCATTCGGGTGCACTAAAAAACTCTTTTAAATTTGAAATTTTTAAAAAATAGGGGGGAGGGCCTTTTTTCTGCCCATTTTCCCCATTGTCACATTATTATGACCACCAGCTTTTATCCAGAGTAACCACCGTGAGTATCATGGACAGCAGCTAGACAGGCTGGAAGTGACTCAATAAGGTCCTGGTAGGTTGTAACAGCTGCTGGGGAGTCTGTAGAGCCAGCACTACTATCATGGTGCTCCCACACATGCTAAATTGGTTTTTAGGGGCCCAAGAGTAAAAAAGGAATCTTGGTCCTCCCTTTTCCAACCAATTTTGGAAAAACCCCTAACCAGGTGAAAATTTACATTGTTTGCGGGAGGATCCCATCGGGCCCCCGGGGAAAGGGGAAAACCCAGCAAAAACAACTATTATAAGCATTTTTGGTAAAACCCCTGGAACAGAATTTTGTCGGGCATGAAAATTTAAAAAGTACTGGGACAAGGGCAGGGGGGGCAAAATATTTGGGCAAACCCCGGGGATAGATTGATAGACCCATTCACATTATGGTTTGTGCCTCCACTGCTGGTATAAGTCGGGATATTGCGAGGGAGCCATAGGTTGTCTCTTTAAGATTCCCATTTGGGCTTTATTTAAATTAATCATTTTATGTCAGGGTGTCACATTGGTATTATTGTTGGCAGGGTGGGGGGGGGGGAGGCAGAGAGAGAGGGGTGCAGACACCAGCTGTTTGGGCCCTGAAATTTCTGAGGGCGGCCCTTACCCCAAGAGTCAATTCCAGTGTGGGTCCCAAGAATCAACTCTGGTGGACCCCAAGAATCATCTTCACTGATGGGCCCCAAGCATCATCACCACTGGTGGGCCCCAAGAATCAACACTTGTGGAACCCAAGAATCATCTCCACTGGGGGACCCCAAGAATCATCTCCACTGGTGGGCCCCAAAAATCAACACTGGTGGTCCTAAAGAATCATCTCCACTGGTGGACCCAAAGAATAAACACAGGTGGAACCCAAAAATCAAATCCACATGTTGGCCCCAACAAGCATCTCCATTGGTGGGCCCCAAAAATCAACACTGGTGGGCCCAAAGAATCATCTTCACTGACGAGTCCCAAGAATCAACTCCACTGGTGGACCCCAAGAATCATTTGCACTAATGGGCCCCAAGAATCATTTGCACTTGTGGACCCCAAGAATCATCTCCACTGGGGGACCCCATAAATCAACTCCACTTGTGGGCCCCAAGAATCATCTCCATTGGTGGGCCCCAAAAATCAACACTGGTGGGCCCAAAGAATCATCTTCACTGACGAGTCCCAAGAATCTACTCCACTGGTGGAACCCAAGAATCATTTACTAGGCCCAAATACAACATGGTGGACTCCAAGGCATAAACTCACTGATGGACCCAAGAACATTCACGGGCCACTTGTGGGCCAGGCACCTCAGTCTGACATTGTTCATGCAGCTGGTGCATAAGTCCTGGTGCTCAGGTCTGAATGTCATGTCTATGTAATATTCCAAAAGACGCTACACATGAAGACAGATTATTACTCACCAATATTGAAGACACTTGCCAGCTGACTGGTATGCCCTGAAATTATCCACAACAGGCTGAGGACTCGGATCCCATTCAGGGTGGGGTATTCCTGATTCTGGGTCTTCACAGTGATCACAGCTGGGAAATTCTCTTGTATCGCAAAACTCTTCAGAACTCGATCAGTACAGGCTGGAGACAAGAGAGGTTTGTAGGTTGTGAAAGTAGCTTCTTGGAAAAGTGGTCTGCAATTTGCGACTCTCCATGTGTGGAGGAACTACATCTCCCAGCATGCTTGCAGTTGTAGTTTAACAGTAATTGTAGAGCTACAGGTTGCAAATCACCGTGCTAGATGAGACGCAACAGTTGACAGTGTTGAATCAAAGTTTATGCTCCACTTTCAAAAACCCCTTTTAAAATGACCTCCTGTATTAGTAAACTTGGAGAGTCCTTTGGTTAGAATTCATGGTGGGACAAGCACAATAATTCATCAGTAAAATTGCCAAAAAATTACTCTTCCACCATCAACTTGTCCCTGAGATCCTGTATTGGACAGAAGTAGAGTCAATTGGGATAGTCCTTTAAACAGAATCTGTGGCCTTTCCTGACAGGCCTTTTTTAGTAAATACTTTTGTTCCCCATGAAATAACAATTCCGGAGCCTCTCTCCTCAGATCTCTGTGTGTGGTTTCCCTCTAATTTCTAATAGAAATTTACTACCGATTTGTCAGCTGGGTGTTACCAATTGGGGGCGTGTCCCTGCACAGCCTGACATTGTCCAATCAGTGCTGACAGTCAGCGTGTGCAGGGACACGCCCCTTTGAGAACTGGGAATGGTCACACCCAGCTGACTGATTCAGTAATACATTTCTAGGAGGAATTACAGAGGAACAGCACAACACAAAGATATAAGAGAAGATGCTCCAGAATTGTTATTTTACAGGGAACATAGGTATTTACTAAAGCAGACCTGTCAGGGGAGGTCACAGGGGCTCTTAAGTTCTAAATAATAGCTCCCTATAGTAGTATATAGCTGAAAGCCAGCAGTTTTTTATTCACTACAAAAAGGTACAATGTTCTTGCACCAGAATGGGCCCCTTCAGCCCCTGTGCCACTTAATGGCACCTATGTCTGTACTTACACCCATCCTAATTATCATTATACGCCCCTACTGCAAAGCAAAAGAAGACGTGACCGATGCTGCTCCAATCCAATGTACTAATCCAGCTCACTTCTATCATGACCTTTGTTGTCCGAGGTCCTGATTAAAGCCTTTGGTTATGTTCACACGATGTATTGCGGCGCGTATAGTATGTGCCACAGTACATCGTGTCTTTCGGGATCAGCGCGTACTCCTACAGCACCGTGGTGCCGGCAGCCCGCCGGCCCCATTGACATTTATTACTAGCAGCGTGTATTCG
The DNA here is from genome assembly GCA_025379985.1 of Phyllomedusa bahiana. NCBI lineage: Eukaryota > Metazoa > Chordata > Amphibia > Anura > Hylidae > Phyllomedusa > Phyllomedusa bahiana. The sequence goes on along the minus strand of JAODAL010008147.1, from coordinate 6,865 downwards.
CTGCAAGTAATTGACATGTCCCTTATCTCCTCGCGCGTACAATACGATCGTATTGTACGAGCAGGGAGAGGAGGCGTAATCCATAATTCTCTATGAGAGCTATGGATTACTGTAATTTCGGCGCACATCTCGCCCATATTAGAGCGCAAATACGCGCCGAAATTACCCCGTGTGAACATAGTGTGTTACAGAGACTAATTTTGCCACACTTTGCCCTTTATGTTCTTTGACCTTCTGCGTTGTGCACCCTCGTTATTACTAAGAATAGAAATATAACAGCTCTGGTGCATAATATATGACTTGTTCTTAATTGATATGTTGAATTATTGATCGTTGCACTGTGTTACCTGTGCAGCCCCCGGACGGAGCAGCCTGATAATAATTCATATCACAGCCTGCAGCTTTTCTCTGGAGTTCATTCGCTACTGTCATTAACCTGCTAATTCTACATCTTGTGCGTCTGTTCGCGCCATTATACAGAGGAGGAGGAGGTTTTATGCAGCTCCTCAAAGGAATTATCTGGATCTTACAATTTATGTTACTCTTTGTTGAGATCTCTGTGAACAGGTTGTAGGGACTCTTCTGAACAAAGGCATGTTTAACCCTTTCTGGCTGATTGCCGACAACTATCTGTGATTTGTGGGGGAACTTTAAAGGGATATTCCCACTACATTGATTAGCTTTAAACAAGTAGGCAGAGGAAAATAAAGACTATTACCAAATACATTGTGGTTCTGATTTTGCTTCCTTTCAGAGTTAGAACAGTTCTTATCTCCTGCTAGTTGTCACGGGTGCCCCTGCGACTCTCAACCCGGGTCGCAGGCGCACCCGTGCCCCCTCGTCTAGCGGCGCCGCTGCCCGCATTTTGGCCAGCGGATGCGCTCGTCCTGCCAGCCGAGTCCCTGCTCACTTACCCGGCCACGCTCCCGCTGCTGCTCCCGTCTCCCGGCGTGCGCGTCCCCGCTCTCTAGGGCGCGCGCCGGCTCTGTTAAATTTAAAGGGCCAGCGCACCGGTAATTGGGTATTGCCGGTCGCTGCCCTTATTAAAGCCTGCTTCTTCCTGTTGCCCTTGCCGGACCGTTAGTGCCATTAGCCTACTGAGAAAGCGTTCCCGAGTCTTGTCTGATTACCGTGTACCGTAACATTTGCCTCCGTCCCTCGACCACGAATCTTGCTGCCTGCCCTGACCTTCCTGCCTTCATGACATGAACTTTCCCCTGTCCTACTTCATGCTGCAATGACATGAACCTTGCCGCCGTCGACCTTTATGCCTGTCCTCAACATGAACCTTGCCGCTCCCTGACCTTCCTGCCTGTCCTCGACATGACCTTGCGCTCCCTGACCTTCTGCCTGTCCTCACAAGAACCTTGCGCTCCCACCTTCCTGCCTGTCCTCGACCATGAACCTTGCCCCTGCCCGACTTCCTGCCTGTCTCGACCATGAACCTTCCGCCTGCCTACTTCTGCCTGTCATCGACCATGAACCTTTCCGCTGCCCGACCTTCCGCCTTCCCCGACATGAACCTTGCCGTCGCCCTGACCTTCCTGCCTGTCCTCAACCATAACCTTGCCGCCTGCCCTGACCTTCTGCCTTCCACATAACCTTGCCACCTGCCGACTTCCTGCTGCCTCGACCTGACTTTCCGTGCCCTGACTTTCCTGCTGTCCTCGACCATGAACTGCCGCCTGCCTGACCTTCCTGCCTGTCCTCGACCATAACCTTGCCGCCTGCCCTGACCTTCCTGCCTGTCTACGACCACGAACCTTGCCGCCTGTCCTGACCTTCATGCCTGTCCTCGACCATGAACCTTGCCGCCTGCCCTGACCTTCCTGCCTGTCCTCGACCATGAACCTTGCCACCTGCCCTGACCTTCCTGCCTGTCCTCGACCATGAACCATTACCGCCTGCCCTGACCTTCCTGCCTGTCTCCGACCATGAACCATTACCGCCTGCCCTGACCTTCCTGCCTGTCTCCGACCACGAACCATTACCGCCTGCCCTGACCTTCCTGCCTGTCTCCGACCATGAACCATTACCGCCTGCCCTGACCTTCCTGCCTGTCCCCAACTACGAGCCTGCCTTACGATTTTGTACCATGCTACACCTCGGCTGCCTCCGCAAGCAAGTCACGTCAGGGGTAGCGACCTGGTAGACTCCCGCCACAACAAGTCCATCCTGCTTTGCGGCGTGCTCTGGTGAAAACCGGGACCTAGTTAGATTCTGCTCCCTGGCATGGCTAACACCATCGCTTGCGGTGGTCCAAATGATACACTACTTCCAACCGTGACACTGGTGTATACAAGCTTCCCTAGGTTACCAATCACCTCTCTTTGCTCTAGCAGTGGTCGGGATATTGATGTCATTATCTGCTGTTTCTTATCAGCAGCACAAGAGTTTGTTTGTCTTTCTTACTGACAAACTTTAACTCTTTACAGATCTGTAACCTTGTGCCCTGCTGGCAAAACCCTTCAATCACCAATGTCCCTCTTACAGGGTCAGCTAGGAATAGCAGAGCTGTAATATCAGTCACTGCTGTAGAACCACCCACAGCCTGAACAGGAAGTTGGAGCCTGAAACTGGCTTTAAGGAAAAGGCTATGTGAAACAGCCAGATAGGAAATCCCCTTTAATCTGCGGCGTAACTCAAAGCTACATTCACAATGCAAAGTTTATGAAAATGGCCCGCTACCATGTGTTACTTATAATAGATTGACATTACGGATAAGTCCACATATAGTGGTTTTGTTGCAAAACTGCTACAGAAGTGCTATGGTTCAGCAAAACTGTGGCAATGCTACAACACAAATCCTAAATATATTTGACTGATTATCTCCCAAAGTGAGGAGCTGTGAGTCTATAATCCTGCATGACAAATGTAACAGGGTCACCTTAAAGGGATTGTCCAGCAAGAACCTGGAAGTGTAATGCATACTAGACAACTACAGTATTTCATTAGTATTCTGGGAGGTTGTTAGCCCTTCCCCTGAGAGATCCCACAAACCCCCCAAAAACCCTAGACCCAACCTAGCAATGCTCTTGTTCCTCCCGAGAATGGCTATTACTGGATGGGGTTTACATAAGACACTTCAACTTTACAAATGTATTCTGGGGAGTTGGCAAGTATGGTTATAAACAGAGCCCCCCCCCCTACACCCCCCCCAGATAGGGGCTGTACTGTGCTCATTTAAAATCTTGGAGGCTATAAAGATAATCTGGGGGATGGATAATATTTTTGCACTGGGTTTACAGGGTTTTCCAATTGAGCAAAATTGGCTTCTAAATAGGACCAGGCTGTGGAAAAACAAAATAGCAAGGTGATATTTACCTACCTGTTCCGGGCCGCTGCCACGCTCGCCAGAATCGGCTTCTCTTCACTTCCAGGTTCTTGTCCCAACACATAAGAGAGGCTTGTGCTCCATTCGCTTACAAGTCGGTGAGTAAAACTTTTTTTTTTTTTCCCACAGTCTGGTCCAATTAAGGGCATGTCCCCACAGCAGAGGACAAATACCGGTCGGTTTACCTGGTTTACCTGTTGCACGGTTTTTCCATAGAAGTCCGTTGTGCTCTTTTGCGGCCGGCTGCAAACCCATGCCGTGGGGACATGGCCTAAAGATTCATTTTCCGCTGCTGGACAATCCCTTTAAGGTGACCCTGTTACAGATTATTTGCCATGCAGGGTTATAGGCACACAGCTCCTCACTTTGGGAGATATCAGTCAAATATACAGTATTTAGGATTTTGTAGGTGGGAAAACTTGCAAAATCACCAGTGCATCAAATACTTATTTTCGCCATTGTATATAGCACAAGTTTTTCTTATTGCCATAACAGCATATGTTAACCTTACATGTCCTCTGAGTTCACCACTAAAGATAGTGCTAAATATATGACCAAAAATATGCTGACACCTCTTAAGTGGTGTAGCGAAAACTTTTGCCACCCCAGGTTATTGCTAAGTTTCTCCCCCCCCCCTCTTTTACAGACACACACCAACTTTTTACACCACTCCTCTTTTTACAGGGCCTTCCTTACACTCATAAATCATAAACATCAATGTCTAAAATGTCATCAACAAAAGTGAGTACACCCTTAAGTGAAAATGGACAAATTGTGCCCAAAGTATTAATATTTTGTGTGGCCGCCATTATTTTCCAGCACTGCCTTAACTCTCTTGGGCATGGAGGTCACTAGAGCTTCACAGGTTGCAGCCACTGGAATCCTCTTCCCTCCTCCATAACGACATCACAGAACTGGATGATGCTAGAGACCTTGTTCTCCTTCACCTTCCATTTGAGGAGAAGGTGCTCAATAGGGTTTAGGTCTGGAGACATGCTTTACCAGTCCAGCACCTTTGCACTCCTCGTCTGGTTGTCATCACACTCGCTTGACACCATCTGAATCAAATAAGTTCATCTTGGTCTCCTCAGACCACAGGACACTGTTCCAGTAATCCATGTCTTCAGCAAACCATTTGTGGACTTTCTTGTGCACAATCATTAGAAGAGGCTTCCTTCTGGGATGACAGTCATACAGACCAATTTGATCCAGTGTGCGGCGTATGGTCTGAGCACTGACAGGCTGACCATCCATCTCTTTAACCTCAGCAGCAAGGCTGGCAGCACTCATATGTCTACTTTGAAAAGACAGTCTCTGGATATGACACTGAGCATGTGCACTCAGCTTCTTTGGCCATCCCTCTTCTGAGTGGAAACTGTCTTGTTAAACCGCTGTATAGCCTTGGCCACCATGCTGCAGCTCTGTCTCAGGGTGTTGATCATCTTCTTATAGCCTGGGCTTTCTTTATGTAGAGCAAAATAATTTTTTTCAGATCCTTAGACAGTTCTTTGCCATGAGGTACCATGTTTGAACTTCCAGGACCATAGACAGTGTGACCGAAAACCCACCAATTTAACACGAACCCCCCATTCACACCGGAGAGCTTGTAATACTAATGAGTCCCATGACACAGAGGAAAGAAAATGGCATATTGGGCACAATTTGTCCATTTTCACTTGGGGGTGTACTCAACTTTTTTTTCCAGGGGTTTAGACTTGGGGCTGTGTGATATTTTATTCTGAGGACACATCAAATTTACACTGTTATTCAAGCTGTTCACTGACACTTTACATTATATCAAAAGTGTACATTTCAGCGTGCCCCATGAAAAGATAAAAACAATATTTACAAAAAGTGAGGGGGGGATCATTTTGTTGATTGTATATGCAGAGATAGTTTTTTTTCCTAAACAAATTTCCCTCCAAACTATTATGTTGGCCCAAGACAAAGCATAATTGGCAATATGTTAGTTTTGAATTTTCCCGCCAATATTTTTTTAAAAATTTTTTCTGTTGACAGATGGCAGCAAAGGGGCAGCCTGACAAAATGGCATCTGACATCGAAGTGCATATTAAGAATAGAAAGGTAATATAATATCTCCTTGCAAAAAATTGCATTCATTAACATTAATCGGTGTTAATATTGGCACAGTGAGGTGCCAGGTGGCATGCAGTGGTGACTTAGATATGAAAGAATAGACACATTCCGAATGGTGAAATATTGCAAAGTTAAGGGTGAGTTCCATGTATGCTCACACGAGAACAAGTATTTGATGCAGGTTTTTGTGAGCAAAGCATGCCACTTCTTATTCACCAATGGCAAAAATACGTAGCCAAGATGGTACAGTCAAAAAAAAGGTTTTTTGTAACTTGAATTCCTTTTTGAAGTATGTTTTTATGCCTTGTTCTGTTGCAGTTTTCATTTTAAACAAATGGAGCATGTTTAGGGAAATCATCATATAAAAATGATCAATACACACTCAGGCACCAGATATATACAGTACAAACACACTATATAAACTTTGTAAGCCACCAGCCACTATTTCTGTAGAAAGGTTGATTGGGGCTTTAAAGTTTTTGACACTGTATTTACTCGTTTTCCCTCATTTTCTTATGGAGAAGTGGGGAAGAAAACAATTAAGGTCAACCTGGGACTGTTATTTTTCCTATTTACAGGTCTTAGCCATATTAAGTCTGTGTATTTGTATCAGGGAAGAGCCCGTGTTGGGGATTGGGGGAATACTCCAAAATAGGGGGTCTACAGATTCCCACAGGAGTCCTACAGCTATGTAGTTAGGTCCATATACACCTCAGAAGTAATTAGGACACAGGGGAAACGACACAACAAACTAACAATTAAGGCCATTTCTATTAAAAGTATGTTGCGATTCTTGGGGCCTCGACATCGGTCGTGGTCGATAGCCCACCATCACGACAAGAATTCGTGGTCATGGTGATTATGATGATACATTTTAAATCTATGGGAGAGCAACAACACCTTCATTCTTACAAACCCCAAAAGGGGGTGGAGAAACTGGAATTTAAAAACCCAACGTCAAATGGAACCTGTACATCTTTTGCAACACACTTAGGTTTAAAACCACAGAAAAAAAAATCACAGACCATTCATTCCTGTCTTGTACCCCAGCATGACCCTTAAACCGCCACCCAAAATTAAAAAGTGCCAGGGCATTTTGATTTGAAAAATCATGTACTTAACGGACATTGAATATCGCGTCCGGAACGCAGCATACCCAAACCTGCATGACCCCAGATTAAAAAGGGCCGAAAAAGGGTTCTTTCAACCCCCATTTTGTTTTGGCATTGACATACCTGTCCTGGCCACAGCTGAGCCCCAAACCCCATGACCCCCAAATTTAAAAATGCCGAAAAAGGGTCTTTCAACCACCCTTTTAGTTTCACTGGACATTTACTAACCTTCCTGGGGCCCCACATGAGCCCCCAAAACCCCATGACCCCGATTAAAAAAATTCCGGGGAAAAGGGGTCTTTCAACACCATTTTTTAAGGTT